>CABHPP010130184.1:0-19860 GCA_902168425.1 Peromyscus attwateri | reverse complement strand
TCTCTCTCTCTCTCTCTCTCTCTCTCTCTCTCTCTCTCTCTCTCTCAGACACACACACACACACACACACACACACACACACACACGCATGCACACATACACACACAATACCAGTGTACTGATATCATTAAGTAACATTGGCGGGTCACCAGTTTACCTCGAACAGCCACAAAAATGGGTAAATCTAGGCCCAGGAGAAGGTTGTCTGCTACCTGGCCCTGTGGTGGTTTGAATGAGAAGTGTCTCCCATGGACTCAGGTATTTGAATACTAGTTGATGGTGCTGTTTGGGGAGGTGGTGCAGCCTCACTGGAGAAAACGTGTCACTCACTGAGGGCCAGATGTGAGAATGCACAGCTTCACCTAACTCCTACTTTGCCCTCTGCTTCATGCTTGTGGATGAGGATGTGGCCTCTAAGATTCCTGTTCATGCCTGTCTGATGCCATGATGAACTCCTTCTGGAACCAAAACCCCAACAAACTCTTTGTTTTATAATCTGGCTTGTTTATAGTCTTATCACAGTCCAGGAAAGTAACTAATGAAGAGCAGAAGGGGATCTGCACTCAGGGCCTTACGGGAAAAAACCACTGTAAGGGGTATATGGCAAACAGTTGTGTGAACAAGTCAGGCCAGGTCAAAGCCAAAAGCTGCTTCACACAGATGCTGCTCTGCAAAAGGAAACTAGATCCCTAAAGCTTTCTACGCAACCAAGGAGGTTAAACGAAAACTCGAGGCTGAGGTCCACTGACACACGTGGGCCATGGCAGAGAATTTCATTTTAGCCCAACACAGAGCCTCAGGCCATCAGGGTCCTGTACATTACTAAGAGTGACTTGATTGGCTACAAAGGATTCACTGAGATTGGGGAAGAGAGAGAGGGAGTAAGGACATTTATTTTAATGGACTCAAGTTATAAGCAGTTAAGTAGTAAGATGATAAAAATCTCTTTAGATATGAACTTAATCCTTGGCTATAGTAAGCAGTGACATCATACACACCCCAGTGATTCCAGTGAGGTCAGAGATGAGGGCACAGCATAACGTTCTTTGACTTCTGCGAACAATCCAGAAACCCTTAGTTTTACTGGAGTAATTAACCTGGAGGCTTACTCCATTCACTGACCCCCAGATGACACGTGTGTGCAGGAGGAGAGCAGGAGGGTCAAACAGCAGGTCTGTGACAGAGAGGGCTGAGGCAGTTCATGCCACTCTGATATCTGAACAAAGCACGTTGTCAAGGAAGACAGGACATATTTCCATTGGTTCACTTGGCACAGTGCATTCTCCCAGGATTTTCCCTATCTGTGGCACTCAGTATGGTAGCCACTGACTCTATGTGACTGCTGAGCTTCAAGACCTGTTCACTACAGTGGAGGGATCAGTTTCACCTCATTTAATGTCTGTTTTTTTATTTTTATTTTTTTCCCTGAGATGGGATCTTACTGTGTATCCCTGGCTGTTCTAGAACTCACTCTGTCAACCTCAAACTGGTCTCAAACTCAAAGATTGGCCTGCCTCTGCCTCCCTCGTGCTGGGGTTAAGGTGAATGTCACCAATCCCAGCTTTTATATAATTTTCAATTAAAACTTAAATTTAAATGAAGCCCTCAGTAGTTAGTGCCTGCAACATCAGGTGTTTAGACTTAATGAGTATGTTCCGCAAGTCCATTCCATGAACCTAACACACAAATTCACTGGACAACTGCAACCCTATAAGACTGGTATAATTTTATGGTACATATTTTATATATTTGTAAAAATCTGAGGCACAGATTAGTCAGATATTTGCCTGAAGTCACACATTGGTTGGTTGTCAAACCAAAGAATGCTTTAGGTTCCCTAAAGCAGTGGATACTATTTAAGAAATGAGCTAGAATAAAGTCATACACCAAAGACATCCCCAAACAGTTTTTTGTTGGTGGTAAATAAAGAGATAAATAAAGAGTCTACCTGTTTTCCCTGTGTTTTTCATCCAGGTTTTGTTAGAGGACTCATTGTCAAATCCATCAAGTTGAAGCTCCTGGTATTCTTCACCAACACGTGCATGGTGGTCTAAAATGTCTATAGGAGACTGATGGCTGCCCCCGCAGCTGACACTGGATGTGACCCAGTGCTCAGGACCATAGGCACCTGTTGAGAAAAGCAACACTTCAGTCCTCAGGGCCCAAAACTCTGGCTTAAACAAGTAAGACATGGAGCCAAGGGGGGCTGGGGGGGGGGTAAAGTTCTTGTGAGCAAGCATGAGGACCTGAGTTCATATCCCCAACATCAATGTAAAACCAGGCATGGAGGTCCAGGTTTGCAACCTTACACTAGAAGACAGGTGGGCTCAATGTCCAGTCAGTCTAGCTAAAGACTGAGCTCAAGGTGAAACAAAAAAATCTGTCTCAAAACCTAAGATAGGAAACACTAGAATATGTGGATCTCTGCCCTGCATACGAGCACACACATACGAATACACACCCTGATGTGGACCTCTCTCTGCCCTACACACACACACACACACACACACACACACACACAGATGTGGACCTTTCTCTGCCCTACACACACACACTGATGTGGACTTCCCTGTGCCCTATGCGCGCGCACACACACACACACACACACACACACACACACACACACACACACTCCCTCCCTCCTTTTCTCTCTTGAGCTGATTGCTACATTTTCCAAAGTATACTTTTCACATGCCCCATTCACAGAACAGCCCAGTACTGAAACTTGATCTCAGAGAGCTTGAGATGGTTTTGGTCTTTGATTTACAAGCAAACTCTTGCTAGCTTTGTTAGAATTCCTAGCCATTCCCCCTGCTACTCCCCCCCCCCCCACATGGACCACACATACACTGTCCAGTAGCCAGGCAAGGTGCTTAGTCATCCCAGGGCCTTAGGTCCTATGTAATCCGTGCACTGTGTGATCATAGCTACATAAGCCAATATGCACATGTGCGGCGGAGGGGGGGACGGGGATGACTATAAAAGTGGGTTCCACTTATTCCTTCCCTCTCTTCCTGCATGGTCATTCCATAGGACTATGCATACCCCCTCTCTATTCCCTTAAGAAACTCTTATAGTGGGTTTTGTTGTACCTCGTGGCTTTTCTCGCATGGTAAACAGTATGACTTAATAAATAATATTGCACCGCTTAATAAATAACAAGCTTCATTTTAGTCCAACCCAGGAAGCTATGTAGAAGGGTCATAAGGGTTGTTCATATTTTTTAAAAACTAAATAAGTTTCCTAAAAATAAGCAGAGTGCTCATTCATAAAAAGTGGATTAATTAATTAAGAATGTTTTAGTACTGTGAATAATATCCCAAGTATGACTTTCTTCTTAGTTTATAATAGCCTATAAAAAGAAAAAAAGAAAACAAACAAACTCAAGACTAAATGCAATTCAAGACAGGATGAGCATCATTATCAGTGATGGAGGAGGCCTTCACTGACCAAGGAAGGGCTCTCAGCTGTCCACAGGTTTTGCCTGCATCTCCTACCCAAGCCTCTGTCTCATAAGTCATGGAAGAAAGGAGATCACTGTGGAGACTCAGCACTCATCGGAATAACAGACTTCTAAGAAAATGTGTGTCATTAATAAAGGAGAACCACCATACAACAGACCTCAGATGGGTCCCAATAAGGCAGAGGGCCAGGAAACACACTGCATTTGCTGCTCTGCCCAATCTGGAAATGAAACACTAGGTGAACGATGGCTGTTCAGTAGAGAACATGCTCTCAGAGTTTTCTACTGCTGTGCCTCACTTTTAATCTTGTTGATATAGCAAAGCAAGAAAGATACAATGTCTATTGAGAAGATGAAGGGGGAGCCCTTTTAACTTCAGGCCAATAGGAAGTCTAACAAGTTCAGAAAATAAGCCACAGGCATCTCAGTACAGTAAATACACACACACACACACACACACACACACACACACTCATGTGTAGCTGTCTTTTTTGGACCGCCAGCCCTCAAATCATGACATAGAGACTTATTATTAATTATGAATGCTTATCCTTAGCTTAGGCTTGTTTCTAGCTAGTTTGGCTTTTTTTTTAAACTTAAATCAATCCATTTCTATTAATCTATGTGCTGCCCCAGGGCTCGCTCCTCTCATCCATGTTAGCATTCAGACCCACCCTTTGGGGACCTGGCCAATATGCAGGCAATAACTTGGCCCGATGTATATACTGACAACGTCATGCACTCATTGCTACATGCTCCCTCTGTGCATGCGCAAAGACCCCTCATAAAAGGTGGGCCCCACCCACCTTCTCTCTCTTACTCGCTCTGGGCTCCCTTTCCCTCTCCCTCACCACTAATAAAACTCTCTACATGAACACTGTCTGCATGTTGTGTCTCTGTCTCTTACTCAACATGGGGCACCTTGGCTCCAACCCACCAAGGTCCCTCTCCTGCAGTTTTACAAAAATCTATGTATTGTCCATCCTACTTCTTCCTCTATGTTTGTCTGGCTGGCCCACAGCTGGCTGGCTGGCCCACAGCTGGCTGGCCAGCTCCCTTTTTCTCTCTGTCTACCAACACTGCCTATCTCTCTCCTGCCTAGTACCGGTCATTCAGCTTTTTATTAGACCAATCGGGTACCTTAGGCAGGCAAGATGAAACAGCAACACATCTTTACATAGTTAAACAATTCTTCTGAACACAAACAAATGCAATACATCTTTACATAGATAAACAAATATTCTATTCCACAACACTCATGGACATGCACACATACACAGACACACATGTACACATGCATACGCAACAGAACACACACACCTGCACATATTCATACACACAGGCACACACACACACATGCACACACATATATACTTTTGCATTTTTAGCTTTCAGCTACTTAACTATCACATAGAAAAAGTTGGATAGGAAAGTAGACTAGGCATTAACTACCTGATGTGAAGAAGGATTCAGGAAGACGATGAGTCTCTCTGTTACTCAACAAGAGCCCCAGTATGTGTCAGCCCTACCCTAGGCAATCAGTCCATAGTCTCCTATGCCTAATGCAGCCAAAAGGTGACACAAACAGTGGCTCCAGGAAAGGAAGGGACAACCACAGACACCTTCTGTCACAGAAGTGGATCTATCATAGCTGTGAGAGCAATTAGTAAGTCCTTACAATGATTCATATTCTCACTCTCTGGAAATACTTCAGTTTGGCTATAATGCTGAGCCGTTTTCCCAAACGCCATCCCTAACAGTAAGAGAAAAAAAGGACTATCAGAAAGAACTCATTCACACATTGGAAAAGGTATAGTAAGCCTGGGGCATGTTGAGTCATTTGCTAGTGTTTAGTACTTTCTAGAAAAAGTCAACATTGCTATTTTCTTTAGGGCGAGACTGCAGTGGAGCAGGGCAATGTCGAGGGCTTTTCACATAGAACACTGCACCTCTTGTTGAAGTTCCCCAAGGCTAACGTGAGTCACAAAGAGAAGCAGTATATTTCTGCAAACATTTTAGCCAAACTTGATTTTCATCCTCGACACAGCTGAGGAGTGCAGGTGGAGGGACAGAACAAATGACTCCAATTAGCCTCTTTCCACTGTCACAATTTTTTTTCAGATCACACACACACACACACACACACACACACCAAAAAAAAAAAAACTGAAAAAAAAATTGAAAAAACTGAGTGAAGAAGCAATTGCTGATACACTAAATGGAAATGTGTATTCAGGTTAGCTACAGAAGGTTCAGCATGTTCAAAATATGGGCTGTTGATATGGGCATCAACAAATAAAATGTACAGAGACCTCCTATTGGAATAAAGCAATGACCAATGCATTAGGAAAATAATGCTAAATATACAACACCCAGGAATTAATGAAAGCAAGACATCATTGTAGAAATGGAGACTTAACAATTATCCTACTATACCACCACTATTACACTAATAACAATTATTATGATGATAATAAAAATACTAAGGTCAGCAGAGTGTTTACCATCCACATTAGATGGGTGAAATATAATTTAGGAGATTATAAAAAAATCATTAGTGCTCATACTGGTGGGATTCGTTTATTCCGATCTGAGGGTTCTAGCTGACTGCGTGCCTGCTTCCACACCTCCATCCAATACACATTCAAGTGCAATTTTAATTGAAACTGATCTTCCACTTCAGCTTTCAAATTAATTCTTCTTTGGAGTGCTTCATGCTCCAGACACCCTTGCTTTGCAAACCCCCATGTCATTAGTGGAGGAAATAGAACACTTTTTCCAAGCTTGCAGGTATTGATTACCTATTTCCACTTGGAAACACTGTTGCCATTCCATGCTGTATGCATCTCTCTACTGTTAGACACTTCCTAAAACTTCATATCATTAATCATTCACAGTTGCACAGTCTCACCATGTTGAGCGGTTTTGGTTTTTAGAATTTTGAACAAATGTTTCAAAGTAAAAAAAAAAAAAAAAAGAAAGAAAGAAAGAAAGAAAAAGAAAAAGACAAAATGACATTTAATACAGACTAGTTATCTAACCCCTAGCTTTCTGAGAAAAACAGAACAAAAGCAACCCACCAGCAAGTCGGCTTCCACTCCAGGTGTGAAGTTACCCCTCTAAAATGAGGGAAACTCATTTGCAGGCTGTTTCTCTCTTAAAGACTCCGAGAATGGGCAGGATATTTGCATTTCAGTAGCTCGGTCCATTCCAAACAGCCTACCCCTCTGATAGCACAACTTCCTAACAGGCTCATATTCTCCCACGGGGAAAGCTGGGCTCGGGTATGAGGCCACAGCTGACTCTTCCACACCCAAAGTAACTTGTCTGTGAAAACTCTTACACAAATTAGACCAGAGTGGAGACACCGTGCCAACCTTTACATACCAAGAGAATCTAACAGTTCCTCATTCAGCCCAGGACAAAAATATTTTCTTTGCAATGAGTGCAATGAGTGCATCTGAAGCCACTGGCTGAAAGCATGGTCCACATAAAAATGGCCTTCTCCCATGGGCAATCTTCTTATTTTCCTTTGTGCCTCACCATCACTATTGCTGACTTACTACTTGCTCCTAAATATCTGTCCTCCCCACTCGTGAGCACATCTATAAGACAACGTTCTTATAGATACCTTGAGTATCTACACCAATGAGTAGTGTCAGATCACATAGGCAGGGTACCTGTGTCGCCTCCCACCTCCAATAACAGGCCCTTCCAGATAGCAAAGTCCTACAGGAGAAGGGTCATAGGCAGGACATATGACAACTGTCACGTCCCATACTAACCAAGGCTACTGTTCCTCTAGATGCTCCACATCCAAAACTATCCCTGGGACCTTGCAAATCTCAACTAAAAGTACAAGAAAACATAGTGTGTCTTAGGCAGGTGACTTCAGCCTATTAGACTCATTTCCTTCCTGTTTCCTTCATGGAGCACCTTGAGAGGGCAGGGATCTGGACTCCTTAGGTGGGACCGGCACTAGTTCAGAGTCCTGCTGTGTAGCCGACATTATTAAAGACTCTAAAGAGATCCTCAATTGAGAAAACGCCTTCATAAGATCTGCTTGTGGGCAAGTCTGTAGAGCATTTTCTTGATTAATGATCGACATGTAAGGGCCCAGCCTCTTGTGGGTAGTGCCATCCCTGGGCAGGTGGTCCTGAGTGTTATAAAAAAGAAGACTAAACAAGCCATGAGGAGCAAGCTAGTGAGCAGCACCCCTCCATAGCCTCCAGATTCCTACCTTCAATTCCAGCTCCATCTTCCTGGATGACAGACTACAATCTACAAGCTGAAATCAACCCTTTCACTCCATGTTCCCGCTCTTTTATCACAGAACAGAAAACCTAACTGAAACAGTGCCCTCCACCCAAAAGGACGTGCCCTCTGTGTGTCTCTCTTGTACCTCCTCATCTGACACCTGGCATGGGCTCCTCAGCACAAGAAGTCCTAAAGCATACTTTGAGATGAAAATAAATTTGAAAAAGAAACAAAAGAGTGATAAAGTATCTTCTAATGACACTCTGCACATTCTTGGCCATGATTTCACTTTAATTTTGCACATCTATCTGCAGAATGTTTAATAAATCTTCCTCACTTCCTGGGTCTCCAGGGTCAGGATGCCAATTTCACAGGTAAATACTCCTTAGCTTCATTAATACATCGAATTAGTCTGAACTGTGACAAGGTAAGATGTGCTGTGAGCAAATGATGAGCAAACTGAACCACCCAAGCCTGATGACTGTGATTTTTTAAAGTAACAGCGTTAACAGGACCTGCACTTTTGATGCCCATTAGGAAGCATGGTTAGTTACCACTGATCCTCTCACTGTTTTGCATATTATAATAGACTTCTCTATTCAAAGACAGTCGAGGAGGAGGAAGCTGATTTCTAGTGATCTATTTAAACATGTACTTGTTCAGTGCTGGGCACAGTGATGAGAAACCCCAGTTTCCTTGGGGTTCAACATAAGCTGCTGTGGCTTAGCAGCCTCATCTGTGATGAGCTGCTCATATCAAAGGGTAGTTAGGCGAACTCTATGAGCTACCCCATGCCAAGTTCTAGAGCAATAGTGGACTATGAAAGCTTGCTAAGAGGTAGGTGCTACAACTACTGGTTCTGCTGTTGGGCTACAAAACACGCTCAAGAAACAGGCCTTAGAACAGGGGAAAGAAGCACAGAGGCCAGCCACAGGAGGTGACAGCTGACTGACGTCACTTCTTCAAGCACACATTTACTAAGGCTAAGGTCATCCGCCTCAGGTCCTCACTTGACAGGGAAGTTTTTGTTTGCTGCTGCTGCTGTTGTTTTTAAGTACATTTGATTTCTGTGGGACATGGAGCCTAAT
Organism: Peromyscus attwateri; assembly: GCA_902168425.1. Taxonomy (NCBI): domain Eukaryota; kingdom Metazoa; phylum Chordata; class Mammalia; order Rodentia; family Cricetidae; genus Peromyscus; species Peromyscus attwateri. The sequence goes on along the minus strand of CABHPP010130184.1, from coordinate 11,052 downwards.
GCTAGCTGCAGCTGGTTTGGTCACATGCTTGAAGACAAAAATAAGGTTGGAGATGTGGCTGGGCTGGCAGAGTGCTTAATATGCACCGAGCACCGGGCTGGCTCTCCATCACTGCATGAACGTGAGTGTGGGGCACGCGCCAGTCATCTGCGTGCTCGGTAGGTGAGGGAAAGAGATCAGAGGTCTGAAGTCATCTGAAGAAACCCGAGAATTTGAATCCTAGGCCAGCTTGAGTTATATGACAATGTCTCACCACCACCTGCCCCTAAAACAAACAAAGGAGGAGAGGGAGGAGGTGATGTTAAAAGGTAACTTCACAATGGAGAAGCCTGGCAAACACCACCACAGCCAAGTGAAGATGACCTGTCACATGACATGGTGACACTGGCGACATCCTGACTGGCTTCCACAGGAAGGCCCACCGCCTCTGTAGTGGGTTTTCAAACACTCCGTTACCATTTGATCTAACCAGGAAGAATGCATCGGGCAAAATCCAGGATGAGAGATGTTCCACTTTAATACTTAATCAGCACACCAAACAATCAAAGTCAAGAAATAAAACAAAATGTATGCGCGCACAACACACACACACACACACACACACACACACACACACACACACACACAGCAACAAATCATGACAGACTAAAACCCCATCACAGACCACAAAAGAAGAGAGATCTTCACATCAATATGGCTTGCTGCTTTTTTTTTTTTAATTTCTTTGTGTTTTGAGACAGAGTCTGGCTAGCTGGCCTCTAAATTACTCCCCTGTAACTTCAGCTACCCATGGACTACAATCACAGATGTGTACCCCCATACCCCACCAAAAAGTCATTCTTTTGTGGATACCTGCCAATACAAAGAGGAAATATTTTTAAATTTGCACAAGAGCCAGAAAAAACTGCGAGCATTGTTAACACATTCAATTTTCAGTGTTACTGAGTACATTTGGGACCTGCCCATGGCCTAGCAGGTGATAATGGTTGGCTCATCATTTATGATGACCAGAATTACACTGAGCAAAGATCCAGGAAACGAAGGCTGGGCTAAAGGAGAAGCCCAGCAAGCTTGAGGCTGATGTTTCATTATTTAAAGTCATCTAAAAAAAGCCTTATGACATATAAAGTAGGAGAAATTCACCTTTAAAAACTGTAGTTAAGAAATAACATTATTAGCTTAATTTATAGACCATCCATGCCTTAAAACAACGTACTCCTCCTCCGAGTGCCGTTAACAAGCCACCGGACTCTCCTCATTGTGAGACACAACAGTTCAGCTCGCTAGCATCAGGAAGATGGATTCCATCAGTATGGGAAATAAATCACACTACTGAGATTCATTCCAAACGTCTGTTAAAAGCAGACAGAATTCCCCACAAAGAAATAGCTGCAAGTCCAGCAAATCCAGGCGGGTGTCTCACAGCCTGTTTGACATTCAGGGTTTCCTTTCTAGGCAGACATATCTTCAAAGACCTGGTCCACAGGTATCAATACCAGTTATTCCATTATTCAAAAAAATGCAAATAACACACACACACACACACACACACACAGAGAGAGAGGGGGGGGGGATAGTGTCATAATTTTTGTCCACGGTCAGCATGAGCCATAATCAGAATCAGCAGTTGAAAGTCCAGGTAAGACAAATGGACTTTTCCGAGCTTTACACCAAGCACCCCAATTCAATATAGTTCTCTCTTAACAGGATCAGAGACACAGCCAAAAGGTTTACTTACAGCACATACAAGTCACACAATCCCTATTCCAAACAAGGTTTCCTTAAATACATACATGGTATTTTTCAGAAAATAAATATGCATTTTGAAATTATTTTCCACAACAGATTCAAATAATGGTTTCCATTCACTAATGAAAAGCCATTAAAAATAATGAATTCTGTCTAAATCTAATTAAAAATAAAACTAATATACATGTTATATGCTGTTTCCAGTCAAATATGTTTATTAAAACCCCCCTCAAGGAACTTTTATTAAAAACATTACCTGAATCCAGGCTTATTACTCTGCATCTTGTTGTCTACTTTTAACCAACAGTAAAAATCCAAAATACATGTGTTCATTTTTTTTACCAAGTATTATTAATGCTTTTTCCCCCAATCTAATATACATCTTTAAATTATCCCATTTTTAATTAAAAACACTTTGTGAGATTCACTTTATGATGTGTTTGCTCACACCAGAACTAGTAACTTAATTACTATTTATGCATTTATTGTTATACATGTGAAAAAGTGCTAAAAAGCACTCAGATTGCTCTTTGCTGCTTTCATTAATTAATGTATAATTACATAGCTGTTCATCTGTGTCAGGAGCAATACTCCAGTTCCAAATTCAGTTCAGAAACGTACAGTAACTTTAAAGATGATAAAATCAGCCTCTACATTTTTGTTTGTGAATTTTAAGCATAAAAACATTATGTTTCTATTTCCCATCAATGATGGGAACTATCAATAACCAGCCATTAACACCAGACAACCGAACCAAAAGTGTAATTGACTTTCTTATTGCCAAAAATTGCATTTCTTACTACCAACTATTACCTGTCCAGTTTCTCACGGAACTTGTTTTAAGACTCAGTGGGCTCTCGCGCGCTCGCGCTCTCTCTCTCTCTCTCTCTCTCTCTCTCTCTCTCTCTCTCTCTCAATACATATTTTTGAATGCTTATTTTACGTGTATGGGTATTTTGCTTTGCATGTACGTCTGTGCTCCATGTACATATGGTAGTGAGACACCAGAGAGGGTATCAGATCCCCTAAAACTAGCGTTACAGATAGTTGCGCACCACCATAGGGCTGCTGGGAACAGAAACCAGGGCCTCTGAAGGAGCAGCCAGTTTACTAGGCCAAGGTCATCTGATGACTTAGCCACTGAGCCATCTCTCCAGGCCCTGGACAGTCTCTCCACATTTCTGAAACAGGTAAAGTGGCAATTACTGCCATCCAGGAGGCTTGAGCCACAGTGGTTACGGTAGCACAAGACTGTTCAGCAGTGGACGGCATGGTGTATACAAGAGAACCAGCAGAGGAAACCACGGTGTGTATGACAGGAGCAGCGGAGAGCGCCAAAGGTCTTTCAAAGTCCAAGTCTGTAATTATGCATGTTCAGAAGTATCTTAGATAAAAATTCTACATGTCACAGAGTCTAGTCTACATTCAAACATTTAACACAAATGTCTGACTCTAAATGGGATCATTTAATACCTCCAAATCTCCTTGGTACAGTTTCAAGTTGCACGGCCTTTATTCTGGCCTCTTACAGACACAGCATGGGACTGGTTAATGACGCCATCACCTTTTTCGCTGCACAACATCTTACAGACTTGGAAAATCGAGAGAAACTGGTTCTAGACCTCAAGTTTTCCACTTTATTCAAAAGAGATACATCTCTAGCAGCCAACAATCATTACTTGGCAAAATACCTGTTCTATTGAAATGTTTACTTCTTGTTATAGACTAAAAGAAGCAGTCACAGAAGTGAAAAGAGCACTACACCAAGAATGCAGTGACCAGATTTGTATTACAAGGAGGTTAACAAAAAGAGATGCGACTTGTGTACTAGAACCAAATAATTCCCAGACTGTAGGATTACTGTTGCGTGCTTATCCATGAAGCCCAGGTCCATTAGCAATGTCTGAAAAGAGTGCAGCCAGGGAAGTAGCTTCGGTCATGGCGGTTCATTGCAGCAACAGTAGCCCTGACTAAGACAACACCACCCAACTAGAAATGGGGAGCTCACGGAGGCGCAACCTCCTGCAGCAGTATGAGTCAGGAAGTGGTTTGGCCAACGCCTATACCGAATATGCTATGGGGCTCTTATTCAGAGGGTCTGATTTAGGTTGATGCTATTCACACGGGGAGGCACAGCCTTTGTGTGGCTGACCCTGTGGAACCTGGCTCTTCCCCAAACATGATTGAAGAAGGAAGGGAGGGACCTGCCCTGCAAACGGGAGATAATGGGAAAAGCAAAAAAGCAGGACCAGGAGGGAGGAAAAAGAATTAAGAGGTCAGGCCCTGAACAAACCACACATGGAATGTAAATTTTATCTTTAGACACTTCCATTTCAAGTGCCTTTGTATTTAAGGCTGAGAGGCTTTCCACTATTTGTAACTAACACTATAAGAGATAATCCAAATGCTGCTCTAAGACTAGCAGTTCAATGATCCAGTGCATTCTACATTCATCAGTAAGACAAAAACTGTCAAATTAGAAAGATAAAAATCAGCAGTACGTGCTGGCTGCCATATATAAGGACGTTTCTCTGTCCCCCTGTCTTCTATCTCTCCCTACAGCTTCGTTCCCTATAAGGGAACATAAACCTGGGTTAGGATTTAAAGATCTCATTTAGACAAAGGGAGAGGAAACAAGGTCTGGGGGTTCCTCGCTGTAAATTTTTACTCTGGTAACACCGGGGTCACAGAGAAGAGTTTAAGAAAGATATAAAGTGAACAGGAACTTTTCAGGGAAGTGCTCTGCCTCAGAGAACCACACGGCTCAGGGTATTATGTGGGAACACTTGCCAGTGCGGGCATGAACTATTGTGCAAGGTCACAGTAGCGTCTCAGCGAGGAAGAGGCCCTGCACTGAAGGAGGTCTGGTGTAAACAGAGCTGCGTTTCCCGTCCGGGACTGCACAGCCGCTGCACAGTGCTCCACTCTCAGTGCTGGCCTCTGAAGTTCTGTGTCAGCTGCTTCAGCTCATGATAAACCAGCACATCCACGTAAGACCCTGTCTCAAAGGGGGGGGGGGGCGAGAAGTCAAGCCCACACTGATACACTCTATCTCGTTCACTGTTTGAAACCCCATTGTCGTCCCAGGTAATAAATGACACAAGAGCAGACAGCAATAGCAGGACACCAGTAGTGCTTCCCCCTTTGGGGAACATTCATTCTATTCACTGTGATGAAAACTTCCTGCACCTTGCCATCTTGGACTCTCTCAGCAACTCAGTTAAGTATGTTTTTGTTTCTTTGTTTTATAGATAAGGCAATTGATGCTTAGAGGTTAGGAGTTCTTTAAGCTAAAACAGAACAGACTCCAAGTTATATTTCTAAATGGAAAATCCAATATGCATCATGGCATACTACCACTTATTTAAAAAAACAGAAAATAAGGTCTAGGAACAAGTTCGTGGCACAGCGGTGACCTAGCAAGTTTAAGACCCTGGGTTCAATCCCTACCACTTCAAAAGGGAGAAAAAAATAACTGACCACGTGTTTATATATGTGTATATAAAGTAGCCATGCAAGCGTATTTAAGATGATAAAGCACTAATGCAGTAGGAAAGGTGACTTTCCAGCATCTATATGTTCAAATATCAAATTATGTAATATACGGCTGACTTAAAAGCGAAGTATTAAGAGTGCACAGAAATTTAAGACAGAGGCAAGAGCATCTCACACCATTCTGAGAGGGAAGAGAAGCTAGATTCAGAGTTGTAACTATACGATTACATCTTGGCATCTGAAGAAAAACAAATGCACATCAAATCCAGGAATGGATCACACAAAGATGAAAGGGGATCCTGTGAAATGACTGACTGGGTAAAAAGACACTCACTTCATCTAGGAAAATGCATGCCTTCAGGAGTCAATATATTTTGAGAATACATGGGCTACGTCTGCAATTAACCGAAGCGAAAGCAAGGGCTGTAGAAGAGCTCACCTGGCAACTTCCCTCCGGAGGTGCCATCACCACGTGTGACAGGTACTTTCCTGGAAGATGGACTATCTCCAGTTAAAGTGTTTTCTTACTCTTTTCATCTTTAAAGCATACAGAAAGTACAGGATCTTATATAAAAGCTATCTGCAGCATTAAACTTCAGGGGCTAAAGTGTTGGTTAGGAGGGAAAACAGGCTGGGAAGATCCCCGGCAATAATTTCAATAACAGAACAAGACTAGCAGATTCCTCACAGAATTACGCCCAGTCTTTTCCATGCACTCCTAAGCTAGATTCTTATCCAGCCAGATGTACTTTATCCTAAAAATGACACAACTGTAAGTGCCCCATACTTTTGAGAAGTCGCAATAGTCTTCACTGTTGCTCTACACGTCAATCCCATCTGATGTCCTATACGATACAAAGGTTCTAAGTGCTACACGCGGACAGTGAGCCTCACTGCCTGGCTGCAACACACCAGGGCTGCAACGGGAAGCCAAGTCCAAGCCTTTCCATCACTGGAATGCACTCCTGTTCCTCATCCATTATATTGTATTTTCACTCTCCAATCTGACCTTCGAGACTGGAGAGATCTTGAAGTTTTTCCCTCCAATTTCTGAGCCATGCCTCCTAGCAACATGTCATTCATAACTTTAATAAACTCATCTCCTTTGTCAAGTTCTTTGATTAGAAATACTCAAAAGGCCATGGCTGAAAACAGATTTGTCACTACAATGGTGTTTTAGGCAGAATTCCCTAGGAAGGGTTTTCTCTGTCAGGATCCTCCAAACTCCATCTTAGCCCTGATGTGCCCATGACATACACCCCAAGGCTTCTGCCATGTTGATGTGACCATGACATACTCCCCAAGGCTTTGGCCAACCTGACATGACCATGACATACTCCCCAAGGCTTCTGCCATGTTGATGTGATCATGACATACTCCCCAAGGCTTTGGCCACCCAGGTATACACATGGGCTGCTCATGAAAATTGGCTCATGTTTTCAACATATGTAATGGCATCTCAACAGGGTTAACAAGAACTTCTCCAGGAAACCTTCAAGGGCAGGGCACACTTCAGTCTCTTCGGCCCTGTAGACCCATCCGTGATAAAGAGGGTATCTGATAAATAAGTTATTGGACATATATAGGGGTTTCTAAAGAAACATGACAAAGAACAGAAATGGCAGGAGCTGGGGGTGTGATATGGCAGGTAGCATGCTTGCCAGCAACACAAGAGGCCCTGACTTCTACCCCAGTGCGTCAAAAACCAGCATGCTGGCACAGGCCTACCCTTCTGAGGTAGCCGCAGAAGGAGGAAAGGTTCAGGGTCATCCTATGTACACACAGTTGAGCTGGAGGCCAACCTGGGTTACAAGAAACCTCACCTCAAAAAACAAAACAAAATAAGGCTAGTATTCTTATTTTCCAACAAGTCCAAGTTAGTCATCAATGTGAAATCTTCATCAAACCTTAAGAATCAGCATGACTCCCCAGCTCTCTTTTTTAAATGTTTTCAAGACAGGGTTTCTCTGTGTAGCCCTGGCTGTCCTAGAGCTCCCTCTGTAGACCAGGCTGGCCTCAAACTTACAGAGATCCGCCTGCCTCTGCCTCCCTGGTGCTGGGATTAAAGGCATGCGCCACCACACCTGGCTTCAGCATGACCCTTTTAAGGGCTAAAGGAGGACAGCAAACTCGGTGACGGTACAGGAAGGACTGACTCACTTTCATCGGCAGGAAAGAATGCCACTGTCACAGAAGTATCCAACAGGAAAAGAATCCGGATGTTATTTGGAAGTGAAACACACGTGCATTTCAGCTTCCGAGTGGCAAGAGGCAACCATCACTTACCCTAACCAGGGATGCCAAGGACAGGTGCCCGGATGCAGATACGAAGGCCAGTGGTGCAGTGGGACAGTAGGCCAACATGTGGCTCAACAGGGAAAGGTGCTTGTCCCACAAGCCTGACCCCTGACCTCAACCCTGCAAAACCGTGCAGAGACGGGCAAAGAGAACCGACTCCACCGTTATTCTTTGACCTCCACACATGTGCTGAGGCTTGTGCACTCACGAACACACAGAGATACAAAAAAATAATAAGTACAAAATTAAGTTAACAGCAAACAATAACAGCAACAACACACCAGTGCTGGTCTCATTAACAATAAAGTTTCATATTCTTTAACCCCTAAATCAGTGTACAGTGGCGGCGGTGGCAGTTGGGGGGGGGGGGGGGGGGGGTTTTTTTTTTTTTTTTTTTTCTTTTTTTTTTTTTTTTTTTTTTTTAAAGACAGAGACTCTATAGCCCAGGTTGAGCTATAGAAACTCACCATGAGATGACCCCGGTCTCAAACACGGTGATCTTCCTGCCTCAGTCTCTAGAGTACCAGGATTATAGGCATGAAGTATCGGATACAACATGGAAATATGTTTTTCAAACAAGAGCAGGCTACCACAGTAGTAACGGCACACTCGACAACATATCAGCTGGTATCCCTATGTACCTTACTAGAACCACATCCGAATTCTGAAACATACTCCATTATGCCGAAGCACATGAGAGGAAGAGGGCGAGTAACGGCTTCCAATGCCCTCCCTCAACATTGCTTCTTAACAGGTATCATTTACAGCCACCAGTTAGAGACCAGCACCCACATGCATCTTTGCTCCTGAAGAGACTATTTTCATTTCAGGAACGGAGAACTGGGGTCTGAAGAGATGAGGTTCTGTGGCACTTGGACAGATCCTGTAGCCAAAGAGGAGAGGGAAGATTGAAGTTGAAGCAGATGGTTCCTTGCTCTTGGCAGTTCTCATGGTAGCCATCATCTAGAGGCCAATCTAAAGTTCTCTCGCATGTGTAGTCCCAAGAGTTGAGCTCAGCTGCACTTGAGGTTACTGACTCACTAGTTACCTCTGACCATGACTCTTTATAATCCACAAAGAAAATAGTTTACTATCAAGAATTATCCATGACATTTTAAATAAAACCTTATATTTGTGAACAGTATGTTAAGCACACAGATAAAAGGCCACGAGGAATGTTTACAACTGCTTTTGATATCTGAAGACAGCTAGTCACAAAGATTCAGGCCCCTAAGTGCCTGCTGTGGTGTCAGTGAGAAGTGTCCCCCACAGGCTCTGTTGGGACACCCAGTTGGTGGTGCTGTTTGGCAATGTTATGTAACTCTTAAGACATGTACCATGCTAGAAGTATGTCACCAGGGCCATCCTTCTCAAGTTTTATAGCCCCACCCTACTCCCAGTATGCTCTCCCTGCTTCCTGTGTGCAGACACAAGGCAACCAGCCAGCTTCTTGCTCCTGAGCCCGGCTGCCATGCCACCCTCCCATTACAGACTGCTCCCAAAGAAATGTGTTTCCCTTAAATTGCTTCTGACCATTGTATTTTATTATAATAGTAGAAAAATAACTAATACAGTACCATTCTACATTTAAAACACTAATGTCATCTATATTGAGAGATTAAGAAGGAAAGAAAAGCTAGAGTTAAGATTAACTAAAATCACAGAGCAATAAAAGGAGAGTATCTATCCATCGATCATGATTAAGCAGGGGACAGCACATTCATGTTGCCTTCTAGATTCTAAAAAGAACATTGAAGGGTGAAAGCATACAGCGATCCCTGTCTACCATGTTGATGGAAGATGGACTTCTTGAGTTCAGGTACTCACATCCCAGGAAAACACTAAGTGATCCCAAAACAGATGGATCATGCCTCTGAAAAACAAGTGGCCTAATGAGGAAATCAGAAGAAAGACTAATGCTGAGAAAGCCTCAAGACAACAGAGGCACTTTCAGGAGAGGCTGGACGGAGGAAGAGGCACCATGCAATCAGCCATCATTCTCTAAGACTGCTTTGTAAGCGGGAAATTCTAAGACGCTGTTTTCATTTATTAGCACTGGCTGTCTCCCATCTCCCTCCATAAACATGTAACTCAGAGAAACAAAAAACCAATTCTGATAAGGAGTGAACTTTCTGTAAACTGCAGGCTCTTAAGCATGCTTGCCAAGCACGTCCATGTAAACAGATATCCGAACACTGTGGGCCTGAACAACACTTCATACTTCATATTCTGTTTGGCATTGCTTTTAGAATAAATGCAAGTAAGCCATTTTCCTCTCTCTGAATAAGATTCCAAAGAGAAGCAAACTGCAAGACAGGAAGAAAGATTAGTCAAGGCATTCCAGGGTGAAAGGACCGCTGTGGTTCTCTAGTCGGCCACTAGTCTAAGGAGTGGGTGGCACTCACGAGCACAGGACCCTTTGTAAATACAGAACCGTCCTCTTTCTGCTTGGAGCAAAGAGCACACGCTAAATGTGCAGTATTATCTTTAACACAAAAGAGTTTCCAAAACTAAAGAACAAACAAACAAACAAATAAAAAGCATTACTTAATTCGAGTAAAGGGTAGCTGACCTCTTCAGGTCTCTGTAAATGCTGCCCTTGATTTTCTGCATTTCTTTGGTGGGAACTAATCAAAAACACAGAAGCAAGCAAAGCTCGCTGAGAATGTCTACTTTGTCACACTAAAGCACAGATGGAACTCAGCCAATGACAAGTGGTTAAGAGTGTTCTTTAGTCTCCTTGCTGGGGACAGATGTTTTTTCAGTCCCATCCCAAAGCCATGCAGGTGTCCTGTGCTCATGATATGATGAACATGAAGTGAGAGGAGACCACGGGCAATGGGAAGAAAGATAGATAGCCTGAGATCACAGGGTTCCAGAGAGTGGCATTTCCTTACCTTGTTCTCGGATATTTACGACTAACAACCTACTGTGCTGAGAAGGCCAATAGTCTAACAGGCACTTAGAAGTCGCTTTCGTCAAAACACATTGAACCCTCACTTGGGCTCACAAGGTGGAGAAAAGGAGAAGGCGGGCCTGGTATCTGTGCCTCCATCTTGTCTGACTCCCAGACCTCGGGTCAGACGACTGCTCGCCATCGCATAGTCACTTGAGGTGTGTCTATCTGTGTTGCCTACCTCATTACCCTTAACGTTGAAAGCACAGGGAATAGCCACTGCCCTAAATCTGGAGTCATCTGGGTCCCAGACGAGCAAAACCTCATGAGACAGGCCACACCTCAGGGAACGATAATTCCTTTTATTCCCTGGCCATTCTCTACTACCCACTGTGCCCTATTCCTGCCTCTCTGGATATCATCTCCGTTTTCCTAAGTACATTTTGCTAAGAACCTATCTATATTACACAATTCAGCATTCAACTACTGTGTGCCTACGTGATTTTTATTATTTTGCAAAGCTAATTAAAATTCCCCATGAAAAATTAATTTATTCACAAAACAGCAAGTCTTTCCTACTTCTATTATACATTCATAATGCAAGGCTCCATTCA
>CABHPP010130183.1:0-24915 GCA_902168425.1 Peromyscus attwateri | reverse complement strand
AAAAAAAAAAAAAGTCAGATTCTTAGATCAGCCTTCAGAGCATGCTCACCAGCCCCTTTAAGTGGGAGTGGCATCTGTTGCCTTTTAAAAGCTGCAAATTCCTCACCATGAAGCACAGCTACTATCCTTTGTGGTCATGTTTTGCCATGGATCACGATCATGAGCTACTTCTTAATTTCTTTCATGATTGTGGCCCACAGATGTCGTTGAGCTCAAAAGCAAGGTTCCATTTGCATTGACAAAACAAAGCCATAATTTAATTTTTCAATGCACAGAGCAATCAAAATTGGTTGCACATCAAAGGTGGGTAACAGTAATAGTAAATGGATATCATGTGGTTTGCATATGATACGATTTGAGACCAATCTTGAACCTAGAAAGATTCTTTCTGGTTTTGTTGAAACTGGACCAGGCTGCTAGCATGTTGCCCCATAGCATGAGCAGAAGCCCTGCTACTACAAATGTCTTCTTCCAGCAATCTTTCATAAGAATATGTTAAAGAACCTACAAAATAGCAGCTTGAATCATGTATGTTATATATTATGTCTGGGAAAAAAAAAAAAAAACAAGTTGTGGGCTGGAGAGATGGCTCAGAGGTTAAGAGCACTGGCTGCTCTTCCAAAGGTCCTGAGTTCAATTCCCAGCAACCACATGGTGGCTCACAACCATCTGTAATGAGATCTGGTGCCCTCTTCTGGCCTGAAGGGATACATGCAAGCCGAACACTGTATACATAATAAATAAATAAATCTTAAAAAAAAAAAACACACAAAAAAACCAAGTTGTGATGAAAAAGAAAATGTAAGGGTCTACTCAAAATAATAAGAGAGAAAGCTTTCAAAAGATGTCAGGTGACATCACATAAGACAGGACTAAGCATTTCACATACATTTAATTTGCTTGCCTTTTGAGAAAGTACAAACATCTGGAGCCATGGTTCTTACCGAGGTAGCTGTCATCGTAGGAAGCTGGAGCCACATCAGTCTGCTTTTCTCCTGCCAGTTTTCTTAGAATATCCTTGAATGAGTAATTTGCAATGATATCTGCTACACTGACAGTGATCACCTGACCTGTGTTTGAACAAATTAATACATCCACTGAATAGATGCAAGGGAGAGGCAGGCTCTTACTCAGCAAACATAAAACCACACCACACACTCCTGAATGTCCCTACTTCCCCCCAAGAACTGACAGGCAGAGGTTAGTTGTAACTAAGTGGGTAGAACTTTCCAATCTAGTAGGAGGCCACAGATAAATGGCCGTGTTTTATCCATTCTTCCTGTACTCTTAATGTATATCCCCTCTCTGCCTTCAAATGATAAAAGTATGAAGGAATAAGGACACTTGCAAGGGAAATTTATGTTTAAATTTGTATTCCAGAGTTGAGGATGGTGTTCATTTCAGAGACTGCCTACCTAGTATGCATGAAGCCCTGGGTTCAATCCCTAGCTCAACATAAAACTGAGCAGGGAGACATATGCCTCTAATCTCAGCACTTCAGAAGTAGAGGCAGAAGGATCAGAAGCTCAAGATCATCCTGGGCTACACAATAGGTTTGAGCTCACGCAGGGCTGTATGAGAGCTTGTCTCAAAAACAAATAACAACAACAACAAAACAAAATGATAATGTTCAAGCCAGAAGGAAATTTAACATCAACCAGTCATATATAAATGTCTTATGCTCAAAGAACTCGATGCCATTCTGCAAGGTTACACAGTTTTGCTAGGGGCTCTACAACTAGTCTCCTTGTCATTCTAATAAGGAGTTTTGTTTTCTTGCAAAGAATATATGTGGAACTCACTTACTTGACAGATAGGAAAGATTCCAGCTAAGTTAAGGGAAGGATCTAATAAATCTTTGAGCCATTTACATTTATTGCAAAAATATATAGAGTAAACATAAGATTATTATAGTAGGAAGCAGCTGTGTCCAATGAGATCTAAAATTTCACACACAAAAAAGAAATTCATGGCCACCAACATTGTTAAGAACGTTGGCTCATTTCTCCCAAAGTCACTTTCAGAAGTCTTGAAATATGATTGTATTGAGACACACAAATACCTAAAATAAATCATTATATGGAAAAGTCTATGCATCTGAATATTTAGTGTGGACATCTAAGGCAAAAATGTCATCTCATGCTCTTTGAGACAAGGTGGGAGAAATGGTTTTGAAAGCATGGTACTTAACACATAATTTAAAGCTACATTATTCTTTGGGAATTCCCAGTCTTTTGGGTTGAAGTCCAAGGCAAGAATAAAATCCTATCAAACTAGGTTATAAATATTTCTATGTAATGGAGATGAATGACTGCTTTGATATCAAGACAATGAGATTTATACTTGAGCTTTGGAAGAATGTTGAATTTGCCAGTTTTCTCTGACTTTCAGCTCAGTGTTCCCTTTCCTTCCTCCCACATCCTGACAATTTCTTGTTTTCATTAGCAAGGTCTATAAACATCTTAAGCATCTATAAGATTTTAAATCCTGTATCTCAGAGAAGTTGTTCTGTATGCTTACATGACTATTAATTCATGTGAGATATTTTTCTACTTTAAATGTAGAAATTAATTACATGAAATGAATCAAGATTAGAAAGAAATATTTACACACATGTAAATAATTTTCAATTTACATCTATCTCTGGCATAAGACTTTTTTTCAGTTTGCAAAATAATTTTAAGAGAATGAAATGCTATTTGATGTTTGTAATTACATGTCAATAAAGTTTAACAGTAATTTCATATACAAATTAGTCATAAATCTGTCTTTCTGGATCCTTCCCACTGGCCTAATTTTTTTTAGTGTGTGTGTGTGTGTGTGTGTGTGTGTGTGTGTGTGTGTGTGTTAGGGACTATATGTATCCATGTGTGCATGCAGACTGGACAAGTGACCTGCTAGATCTAGTTCAATAAGAGATCCTGCCCCAAGGTCATAAGTCAGTGAGTGCTAACACAGCCCCAACAAACCTTCAAGACAAACAACAAGTCTGTCCTCAGTGTAGTGTCTCCAGCATCGAGTACAAAACCTGGCATAGCTTCAATAAATTCTTGGTAGAGCAATGAGTAGTAGACTGAATAACACTTTAGAAACATCGTTTGCACAACGAAGTGCAAATTGCAATGATGCTTCAGTCAGGAAAGTGTGAGCAGGGATTTCCGGTGCCACTAGGAAAGGGCAACAATATTTGATGTTGCTTCTGTTCCCCCTGTTAGTAACAACACACGTGCTTTTTCTCTGATAGGGAACATACCTTGCCAATAAAAGCTTCCAGGTCCTCCCACTATAAGGTCTCCATTCTGCAAAACAGAAGCATCCAGGGAACATGTGGACAAGAAGCCAAGTGGTTTAAAGGGCACCGAGTCACCTCTAACAAGCTGTGCACCAACCGTGTGTTCCTCGTAAAACCACACTTCCTTAAAGAGGACTTTAAACCACACTTCCTTATACCTGAGGCCTGGAGGTCATTTTCTTCTTTTCTTTCCTTTCAATTATTTAGTGTGTTATGTTAAATAATTTCAATTTGACTCAGTTAGGCATGTTGGCCTTGCACCCTTGAGAATATATAAATTCAGGGGAGGGGGCTGCCACTGCTGGAGCTGAGCAAGGCCTGTACATTAAGTTTGCAGCTTAACAGGCATAGTCTTTTGAAAACCTTAGTGCCAAAAACTTCATTTCAATTATTTTCAAGGCAACAATAATGACTGCTTTAAAAATATATCTACTGCCGGCAAGATGGCTCCCTGGGTAAAGGCGCTTGTCATCCAGCTCAACAATCTGAATTGATTCTTGCAACTCACGTGGTAGAAGGAGAAAACTGAGTCCCCAGATTTGCCTTCTGAGCTCCCCCTTCCCGACTCTAAAAGGCACTTCTCTCCAATAAATAAATAAAGAAATGTAAAATAATTTTTTTTAATCTGTAAACCCACCCCTATTCAAAAGAGAAATCAAAAACTCCAGATTAGCAAATGTGAGCAGCCCTGTTCTCTAGCTTCAATCTGTAACTTGTAGTGGAAAAATATCAAAGCAAGCAATCATAGAAAAATGCAATGAACCAGTAGTAAAACAGAGCACATGTTTATGGAATTTCCCTGTGCTAATTTCAAAAGCATAGAGTCATTTTCCTTCATATGTGTATCAAGTGCTCTCTGCTTTCTGCATGGATATATAAATTTTAATATCAATATTAAATCAAAGCAGCCAGTTATGGCTAAGTGGTAAGGTGACCGGTTTATAGGTTCTTGTGATCTTTTTAGAAATGAGTTTTTGAGATTTGCATTCAAAACGATTAATGCTGAGAGTGGAAAGAAAGAGTCCCTGCATTCTGTATGCTTTTCTATACTATTGTCATGTGCACAGATTTAAATAGAAATAAAGAGTGAACAGGAAAAAATAAAAAACACCCAAGGAGAAGCTGCCAGACATGATACTCCCAAAGCTTCTTTGGCTATTATTATTCGGGGGTGGGTATGGGATGAAAGACAGAAAATCAAACAGTAGCAATGACAAGCAATGACAAGAAAACTCATCCCACACCAGATGCCGAGAGACCAAAAGATTCACCTTGTAGAAGTCCAGACTGAAGCCTGCTTGGCAGTAACCTTGGCCTTCAGGATCAGCATTGCCTGGAATGTTCAAAACATAGATCAGCTATAATGTCATCATTGCTGAGAAATATCTTAAAAAGCAATACAGATTATTTTGCTATTTTCCCCATATACCACTGAATCAAAGAGACAAATTTGTGTTTTTTTGTTTGTTTGTTTGTTTTCGGTTTTTCGAGACAGGGTTTCTCTGTGTAGCTTTGCACCTTTCCTCTGCCTCCCGAGTGCTGGAATTAAAGGCATGCGCCACCACTGCCCGGCTGTTTTATTCTTAAAATGCCTTCCAGGCAATTAAGTATATTTCCATGTATTTTCTGATCCTGAATATCACATTCATGCAGCAGTGGGATCAACTTGAGTGGGTTATGATATTAGGTCTATTGAGCATAGGGCACACAAGCCATTCTCCAGTTGGGGAAAATATCAAAGTATGGGTTTATATTGGGGTGTACACTCATATTCACTTCCAAAATAAAACCTCCATCTTCCGATTGTGTCCTCAAATGTTCATGTGGCCATAATGTCTCCTTTGCCCACTCCTGAAGTATCTGTCATTTCTATAGTGACAAATTAAAAAGATCACCTGAGAGCATGCTTTCTGCAGAGAAACTGGTAAAGATTTCCTTTTCATTCTTCATGTACAGGCTGGCCTCAAACTCTCTATGCAGCTGAAGATGAGCTTGCACTTCTGAACCTCCTGCCTCTGCCTCTCGAGGACTGCAATTACAACTGGCAACTACTCCAGCCAACTGATATAGTGCTAGGACCAAACCCAGGGTTTCATGACTGCTACGCATGTACTCTACCAACTTAGCTACATCTCCAGCTCCCATTTCCATTTTTATGCTCTTTAAAAGGACCATAATTTTAAATTATTATATTGTAATAAGTTAGGCTCCTTTGAAAACTGTATTCTGATTCTTGTGATCTCACAGGGGCATTGCAATGCTAATGTTTGCAGAAGAGAAACCCTCCAATGGTTGGTTTTGTATTCTCTATACTAACTAAAGACCCAGTGGGATCTTGTCATACATTTTTATAAACTATAGGCTTTATATTGAGTATATGGACTCCAGGGCTATTGTTATTGAACTCTGTGGGATATTAAGATAATAAATGTATTCCCTATAACCTGTACTTTGAAAGAGGCCCTGCACCTTCTAACATACTTGAACTATAGTTAAAATGTAGTTAGGTAGGGGGGAATCTCAGTTATTATGTAGTTAGATAAGAGCATGCTAATGATTCCACGTTTCTTACTGAGAATATCATTCAAGCAATTCTACAGCGAGGAAGCAAGAAAGGAGCAAACATCGCTGTAGGAAATTCTGATAGGCTGGGCATGCCCCTGTTCTAGAATATCTCTAAAATGCATTGGATCCTTCTGCCTTTCTAGAACATTGTCCATTTTCTGTCTTCCAACAAGATCATAGTTCTATTTTCTCCCATCAGTTCTGTGCAGACACCCCTTTTGTCCTGTTTGTTTGTTTGTCTGTTTGTTTGTTTGTTTGTTTGTTTGTTGAGACAGTGTCTCACACAGCCCAGGCTGCCCTGGAGCCTACCATGTAGCAGAGAACGGCCTCAAACTCCCAATCTTCTGGCTTCTATCTCCAAGTCTTGGAATGACAGGCATTTATCACTACACCTAGTTTTCTTCCCTTTGGTTTCAAAAACTTTACTACCTGATATAATGTCTTTCACCAGATTTGTTGTTTCCTTTACAACTGTATGTAGGATTGATGGTTATGAATATTATCAGGTTCCCTAAAATCCCATATATATAAAACCTCAATTCATGGGGTTCTAATTTTCTAGAAGCCCAATAGTATAAAATTTACACCCATCCAGAAATATACATGAATATATGATGTAGTCAATGTGAACCCATGTAAATTGCATTGATTATATTTAAGGAATGATTTATAAACAAACCTCCTTTAAAAATCTACTTTTGAAATTTGTTCTTTATTTTTAATATTGTAAATTATTCAGAAGAGAAGAAACCTGACCATTCTTTACTTATAGCAGAACACTGATGTTTTGTTTTAAATCTCTAACTGAAAATAAGTCATCGAGAAAATAATCAACTTCCAGTGTTTGTTTTGAGTGGCAATTAGAGAAGATTATGGATTCTTTATTCAGCAAATTTGCTTCCCTTTTCTCATTTGAATTATAACTTATGAGACCCAAAGGAGTCTCTCTTCCTGGAACCTCAGAATGTCTCTAAACATTATGTCCCAGTATAAACTCAGGAACCCAGGGACATGTGCTGTTCATGTTCATTCACTACCAATGGTTAACTGCTAAAGTGAAATTGAAGGGCTGTGAGAACCGCCCTCACCTGAATATGAATGGTCATAAGAGCCGAAGGCATGCCATTCAGATAAATGAGCAGGCTACCACCCACACTACTCACAGTGCCCCCTGGATCTGTGCTGTAGAAGTAATGTAAGACACTTCTTTCAGTTCTCTTTTGAAAAGGATATTGCTGATATTCCCTCTCTTTGATATTGACCATATGGTCATGAACAAGCAGGCTTTGTGTTAGTGGACTGTGAGCTTCTCTGTCATGACAGGAAGCCAGCTCTTTGGGTGATTTGAAGAGGAGGAAGTGTGAGTATATGAAAAGTGTTGGTGTGCCCTAGAGCCAAATAATGCCTAATGAACTAGTCCACAGCTCCACCTAAGCTCCATTTCATATTGGTTCTGCATATTTCTACCTGGGAAAATGGAGAATAAAGAGACATACATGATGATGTGCCCAGAAAGCTTAAAATTCTTGGCTACTATAATGGATAGTTTTAGAAAATAGTTCAAGCTCATGCTGTAACAGGCACCTCACAAGTTGAGATTCTGTGGGCTATGACTTAGCCCAGGCTCTCAAGACACAAGGACATAAGGTATAAGGACAGAGTGAGACACAGTGACAAGTTTCACAAGTGAACTTCGTGATAGCCAGAAGATTCTAAGTCATCAGGGCCAGGGTACGTGAAGGATGCCATCGTTTCCTGCTGTGAGGAAACACCTCCAGCGAATCCTGAGGAATACACACAGATGTAAGCATTGGTGAGAAGTCTAGTAATGATTCTCTTTAGTGCAATAATACTGGCCTCTTATCTGGTGAGGATTATGGCCACTTCCCAGCTGTTACCAGTATTCATAGTTCTTCCTTTCCAATGTCCTCTGCTGAAAAAATCTTTCCTATAACCCTTTCTGAAGAGTTTCTCTTTTCCTTGTTCCTGAAGACTCAGGTCATTCTTTTACCTTTTCCATTGATTATAGACCTAATTATTTATTTATGTACCATTTTACTACTTAATATTATGAGTTTGTTTATTTTGGTTTCTACCCTCTCTTTCCTACTAAAATGCCCATTCTTTGCACACTGTTGGTTTGCTTTCTCTAGCTCCTTGACACACTCACTCATTACATATAGAATAGTTGGTGTCAATGTGTTCAGCAAATGTGTGTTAAATGAATAATTGCGTCTCATTCTCAACTAAGGACATTTATTTTAAAGCTGTTTGATATAACATTTTTAATCTCAGACCATTCATCCAGATCACACATAGGAAATCATACTATGTTTCTTGCCAAAACCCTCATGAAAAACTCTTAGGTTTAAAAAGCTCAGGTTTGGTTTGGAGCTATAAATCCTAGTGGCTTCTTTATTAACTCTTTAAAGTCCCTAATCCATTCTTTATTTTCACTACTTTATTCTTATATTTGCTTACAGTCTTCCCCAAATTGATCTTGAATCAAAAAAAATAATAATGATGAGTATGCAAAAGAGGAAAATTTTATTTGCAGTTTTTAGGACAATCTCTAATAACTTCACACTGAATCTTTAAAATATTAGTATTCTAAAATAAGTTACTCTAATGTTCTTTGTAGTGACATTTTCCTCTCTACAATGTATTCCCATTAATTAGAAGAAGTATAATAGAAAGTTCCTTTGTTGCTTATCCACATATCACAATGATCTACCAAAAACTTAGGAAAATAGAGAAGTTTACAAAAGAATTCCAAGCAGGTAATTGATAACCACACTATCAGTCCTCACTTCCCAAAGTAATTCAACATCAGCACCCCTAAGGCTGCACTCAGATGTTTGCTTTAAAGGTAGATTGCACTGGTGTGGTGGTACATGCTTGCTTTCAGCACTTGGGAGGCTGAGGCAGGAGAATAAGTAATTTGAGGTCAGCCTGGTCTACATAGCTAGCTCCAAGCCAAGATAAGAACTATGGAAAGGATGCTATCCTGGGAGAACCCTTGGACTGCAAGATGAGATTTGAACTCTAAGTGGGCAGACTCTTTTGAGAATAAAGGGGATTCAACATTTTAAGCAGAAAGTGTAGTGTGCAGATAACAAGTACACAGCTACCAAACAAAGCAACAACCACTGGGAACGAAGGCTGTGCAATGCTGCAGTCAGAAATGACTCCAGCCCAGTCATCCTAACTGATATTACTGTTGCCTTAAACAAGTAGGGTGGCCGGTCAGCATCTTGTGGAACACAGAGTGGGGATTTTCAACAGAAGTTGTCAGCTAAGGGCCACAGTTATTCTACCAAAGACTATCTAAAAACTGACTTTTAAATCCAGAAGAGCAGCAACATAACTCACATGTGGTTGCTTATTGCCAAGGGTGATGACCCACGTTCCATCCCTAAGACTCACATAGTGGAGAGAACCAACCCTTTGTTGTCTTCTACACATGTGCTGTGGCATGTATGTGTGCACCCTCACACAAAATAAATAAATTTAATAAAATAAAAATAAAGGAAGTATGGTTGTTTGAATGAGAATGGCTCCCGTAGGCTCATATATTTGAATGTTTGGCTCCCAGTTGGTGGAACTCTTTGGGAAGGATTAGGATGTGTGTCCTTATTGGAGGAGTTATGTCAGTGGGGGTGGGCTTTGAGGTTTCAAACCAAAACATTCTCAGAGCTCTCGTTCCCTCTGCCTCCTACTTGAGGATCAGTTGTAATCTTTCAGCTACTGCTCCAGCACCTTGCCTTCCTGCCTGATGCCATGTTCTCTACCATGATGGTCAAGGACTCAACCTCTGAAAACTGTAAGTCTCAATAAACTCTTTTCTCCTATAAGTTGGTCATGGTGTCTTATCAGAGCAATCTAAAAATAACTAAGATATAAATAAATATAGAACATATCAGTAGAATTTTGAATCTTGGATATAACTATCACAGCTCTCAAGCTGGAGACTTTCAAGCTAAGTTTTACTTTCAAGGAATAAAAACAACTTACTGTTCCGGCAAGGAGAGTGTTCAGCATAAGCACTGAAATTCTGAATTGCTACATAGCATGTGCCAACCGGGTCCTTTGCTGGGTTAGGTTTAAGAGTTCTCCAGTGATACAGAGGGGCACAGGCCTGTGGATACCAAAGGCAAGAAATACAGTGTTGGTGTAGTTTTCTCAGATAATAGCTTGATTTAAATTGCTAACCAGTGTAACTAAAGTTATAGGTAATTATGTTAAATTGTTAAGTGAACTAATTGGCCTCCAGCTAATTTTTAATATTAATTCATTGGAAAATTGTAAAAACTGTACATAAACAGAGGGATGATCCTATCCCATGGTAGAATTTTCAATTAAATAAAAAGTAAACTGACAAAAGGAAATTATTTCCTAAAAGCCTAATCTCACATTTTTCTATTCATTCCTTAAAAATGATTGGGCCTCTGTAACAGCAAATGACATTCAGACAGTGAATGAATTAACACTATGTCCTAAAATAACTCACCCCTTCGTTTGTCTGGTTGTTAATTTTTAAAAATGGCATTTAAGTCGACAGATTCATGCAGGTTTATAAATCTGTTTTGTGGACTGCCTTAGTTTATCACTGCTATGTAGGAGGGCTACCTCCTTATCATAGCAATTTTTACTAGATCATATGTAATGGTTTTTATTCATGGAAAAACTGGAGGTCAAAAAGCACTGAAGATAAGAAGCAAGCCTTCAAAGAGCACATGCTAATAACAGACACACATTTTTAAGGTATTGTGACCACTGGGAAGTAACCCAATACCCTGGTTCTGCCTGCTTTGAAGAAATTTATTCTGATAAACTCCAGTGGCCACAGATAACCTTCATGATGGAGATGAACTACCCAGTCATTCCATAAATATATGTTCAATTCTAAAATGACAAAAATCCTGCAGGTTATAAATAAAACATCCCATGATTATTTCCAGGTAAAACATAGAGCAGAAACTTTGAGAAGAATGCATACTATGCAAACATTTACTCACACATTAAAGCCTTGCTTAGAATTTATTTAACTGCTAGCCACACTACACATGGAGCTTTGCATGTAAAATCTTCTTAATAAATAAATGTGTGTTGAATGAAATTAAATCCATGCCCTCTAGATAGAAGTTTAAGTACAGTTGTTTATCAGGTTATTATAAATTAGTTCTTACATCTTGGGTTTTATGGTATGTAATTTGTCATATCAGATACTTATTTGATGACTTACTTACATGTTCTAATTTTAGGACTCTGGTGAAATCAAAAACATACTTGTTAAATTATGCCTTGTAATGCCATTTCAAGGAATATAT
This sequence comes from Peromyscus attwateri, assembly GCA_902168425.1. Classification (NCBI taxonomy): domain Eukaryota; kingdom Metazoa; phylum Chordata; class Mammalia; order Rodentia; family Cricetidae; genus Peromyscus; species Peromyscus attwateri. The sequence goes on along the minus strand of CABHPP010130183.1, from coordinate 13,728 downwards.
TAGGGGGAAACGAGAGAACTGCCTTCAAATTAGCTTGCTTAATATCAGGAGTTTTACCAGCAAAAGTTAATTTTAGCAATAATAAAAAAGTGGGCTTCATTCATGGCATGATCTGGTTTCTTCTTCTTTTAGTTAATCTGTTTTATAAACCTTAGTATAAAAAATCTTGCAAATAAAATAAACATTACACACCAAAATTAACCAGACCCAAAGTCTATACATCTCAATGAACAGCTAGAGTAGCCATTCGGAAGCTGTGGAACTTCATACTGGGTTTTACACTTTGAATATTTCATTTATTTTTAGGCACTTATCCACCACCAAAAATGAAAAATGTGTGGCAGAATTAGAACTAGAAAACAAATAGATTTATATCCTCTTTCATGACCTATGTTCAACAACTGCATTGAGTCATTTCACAAAAAAAACCCCAAAATCCTTCAGATCTATTAAAAAGTCATTCATTTCTCAGTAGTTTAGACAGATAGAACTCTTTACAGCAATAAGAGAATAAAGTCAAAGTCATAGATAGCATTTGAGAGCAGAGAGATCCCAACCTAAAAGTGGGATTGTTTACTTTAAAAATCATTAATGGATTCAGAAACATTGGTCAGCTGGTAGTTTTTAAAGGTCTTACTATTAAGAAAAACTTTCCCTTTCTTCTAAAGAAGATCCCACAACAAATGAACATTTAAACAACCCTAGAGTCATTTCCCTAGACCTATTTTTCTCTGGTTCAACTTTAAGTAGCCTTTTAAATTGATCTTGAACAATAAGGTGTTTACTCCTGCAGGGTGTCACTTTTAATTTTCCATCTTTCCTAGTAATTTTTTAAAGTGTTTGCAAATATCTGGAATTATAGAGGGGGAAAGGGCTTCATTTCCTATAGCTTTGAGCACAATTTTAAAAAATGGATTCTTTAATTTCAGTCACTGACTATCTGGTTTTACACACTGCTGTTCTTTAAGCAGCCAGGTAGTCTACCAGCACATCCCTCTAGAAAAGGGTTTGTGTAAATCAGGCGTTAAACCGTGTGATGCACAAGGCAAACAGTTCCCCAAACCATTCATACTTACCACGACTTTTCCTTTGTGAGCTCTCACTGTTGCTCCAAACCACTGGTTTGATTTAAACTCTATAGGTTCTTTGGTTCCATTCACTCTGATTTTCCTGTTGTCTGACAAGAATGATGATGTATTAAGTATGACAGCCAGTTAAAATTACAGCAATAAATTTATACATTAAGGCACCAGAAGAATGAATGCCAATCTTTCTTAAACTTGTCTAAAAAGTTGGAAGAGGAGCAAATATTTTCAAGGGGCAGAAATATCCTGATATCAAAGCCAAACAAAGACCCTACAGGAAAAGAAACCCATGCCATCATTTCATATGTGTACACAATCATTGCCATTGTTCAGCATTCTGTCATGTTCAAAACTCTCAATTATTAGGGATGGCAGGAAGAACCCAACAGAGGCCATATATCACAAGTTGGTATCACTCTCCACGGTGTAAAGTTAAAACTGTACATCTAGGATAAGAAAGCAGAAAGGACAGCCACTCCTTTCGTTTATTTATGTGTGTGTTGTGTGTCCCTGCTTATCTGTATGTGCACATGTGAACAGTGCCCACAGAGGCTGGAAGAGGGCATCAGAGCCCCTGGAACTGGAGTTACAAGCAGTTGTGAGCTTCCTCATGTAGGCTATAAACTGAACCTGGCTTTTCTGCAAAAGGAGAAAGTGCTTTTAACTCCTGAGCCATCTCCAAAGATCCCACCCTGTCCACCTACATTCAAGCAAAACATTAGAAACATATAGGGGTATAAGACAAGAAAAAGAAAGAAAAGGCATCTAAATAAGAAAGGAAGTAAAATAATTCTCTGTGCAGATAATATGGTCTTATATGTGGAAAACACTAAGTGCTCCAGGGGAAAAAAAGGAAATAAAATTTTGAGCCAGGCAGTGGTAATGCACACTTTTAATCCCAGCATTCAGGAGGCAGAGGCAGGCAGATCTCTGAGTTTGAGGCCAGCCTGGTCTACAAAGTAAGTTCCAGGACAGTCAGCACTGTAACACAGAAAAACTCTGTCTTTAAAAACAAAAAAAAAAATTTTATACAATTGCAGTATACAAAATTAGCAAAGAAATTAAGAGTACTTGTTCTGAATATGTAAAGCCCTGGTTTATATTATAGCTACACACTTGCATGTGTGTGCATGCACATGCACACACACACACACACACACACACACACACACACACACACGAAAGAAAGGAATCAGAACTGACAATGGTCCACAAACTTATAATCCAGTCTCGATGGAAGCTGAAGCAGGAGAATTTGAGGAAACCTATGCTACATAGAACTTTCAAAACCAACTTGGACTGTGTAGGGAGACTCTTGACATCTACAAAAATATCAGTACTATTATTACATACTAAAGAACTATCTGTGAATGAATTAAAGAAAACAATCAAACACAATAGTGTCAAAATTTCTGTAAAAAATTTGTAGAAAAAGTAAAACATTATATGTCAAAACCATAAAATATGGATGAAAGAAACTGATGAAGACAAAAAAATCAGTGGAAAAGATAGCCCATGTTCCTGGGTTTGAAAAATTTCTACTGTTAAAGTGACCATGATACCCAACATGATTAAAGACTTGATGCAATCCCTGTAAAAACTCTAATGGCCCTGTAAAAACTCTAATGGGGTTCTTCACAGAAAGAAAAATTCATAATGAATAACAAGGATCCCACATAGCCAAAGCAATCATAAACAAAACGGACAAACCTAGAGACATTGCTCTACTTAACTCTAAAATGCGAAACACTGAATAATTATAGAAATCAAAATAGCATCATACTGGCATTTAAAACAGGCACAGGGGCCAGTGGAACAGGATAGAGAGTGCAGAGGTAAACTCACATTTTCAGTTTATCTAGCTGACCTTCAACAAAGGTATTAAGAACATACAACAGAGAGTAGATAGCTTCTCAACAAATGGTTGAACAACTAGATATCCACATGCAGAAGAAAGAAACTGGGCCCCATCTCATACAAACCCACATACAAAACCCACTCAAAATGGATTACAACTGTAAACTACTAGAAGAATATAGAGAGAAAAGTTTATGGCATTTCTTTGGATATGACCCCAACGGCACAAGCAACAAAACACAAATAGACAATGGAATTTTATCAAAGTACAGTGAAGAGACCATCTGTGGTGTTGAAGAAAATATTTGCAAACCATACATCTGATAAGGGAATACCTCAACTGTTTAAGAAATTCAAACAACTCAATAGCAAGAGAGCAATAACGCCGTTAAAAACTGAACAAAGGACCTGAACAAGGATTACTCAAAAGGAGATACCAAAATGACAAACAGGTAAATGAAAATGTGCTCAGTATACTAGTCATCAGGGAAATGAAAATTCATACCACAGTGAGATATCAACTTTATTACTAAAGGGACTAGAGAAAATTCTGGTGAGAACATGAGAAAAGAAACCTTTATACCAGCTGGGTATGGATATACACCGGTCCACCTGCCGTGGAAAATAATATGCAAGGTCTTTTGAAAATTGAAAATAGAACTACCACATGACCCAGAAGCCCTCTCTTCCAATGTCCATATCTCCCCCCAAAAGGAGTACGTTGACAAGCTAGCCTTACTCCATGTTCATGATGGCATAACTCACAATAGCCAAGATATGGGGGTCCTCTTTAGTGTGCGCCATGAAATGAAGGAATAAGAAATGTGATTTAAAACCACAGCAGATTATTCGACCTGATAAAAGAAGAAAATCCTATTATTTGCAACAATGGGTGAATCTGTAGTATATTATGTCAGTCAGACACACACACACACACACACACACACACACACACACTGCATGAGCACAACTGTGGGTGGAATATAAAGAACCCAAACTTACAGAAGCACATGGTACAGTGGTGTTAGAGGGTGCTGCGGAGGAGTGGTCAAAAGGTGACAAGTTGTAGCTAGGAGGCATACATTCTGAAGCTTTATCATACAGTATGTCACCAATAGTTTTCAATGATTTACTATATACTGGGGATTCTAAGAGAATAGATTTTGAATGTTATTATCAATAGAAAAATGTGAATGATATTAGGTGACTGTTGTTTGAATGAGAAACGACCTTCATAGGCTCATGTATTTGAGTGCTTGGTTCCAAGGTGGTGGCACTGTTTGGGGAGGTTATAGTACAGCCTTGCTGGACAAGGAGGGTCACTGGCAGAAGGCTTTGAGGATTGACAGCTACAACCTACTCCCAGCCCCACACCCCCGATCCCTGTGCATAGATGAAACCCAGTCAGTCAATTGACTGCTCCTGCTCTCATACAGACCCCATCATGATAGGCTCTGCTCTTCTGGAAGCATGAGCCAAAACAAACTATCTTCCCCAAGTTGTTTCTGGTTAGAGTGTTTTATCACAGCAACATACAAGTAAGTAGTACACTGATAGGTACATTAAGTAGTTTGATTTAGATTTTTCTCTCTCTCTCTCTCTCACACTCTTTCTTTCTTTTTATATCTCTATCTATATATATATATCTATATATATATATATATATATATATATATCAAAGTATCATATTATATACTATATATATGTGTGTGTACTTCTACTTGTCAATTTAAATATATTTGAAAACTAATTTTAATACACTGTGGGAATGTCTCTTTAAGTCTAAGCTACAAGATGGTTTTAAGGCTGAGAATATGGCTCAGTTGTAGAGTGCTTGCTTAGCATGCATCGGTTCTAGTTCCCCAGCTCTGAAAAGAAGAGTGGCTTGCATGAGGGTGGCTTTCCTTATACACATACAACATGAAAACATGTATAAGACATCTGACAACTTAAAGGAAGCTTTCCCTTACATTCCACATCGCAGAGATAACCCTAGCTTCCACATAATGTGGGCTCTGAGCATCTTGTACATGTAAGTTATTCCTGATAGGACACCAAATCACTGTCACTTCTTTGAAGAAAGCTAAATCTTTTTCAATAGTAAAACATGTAAGATTCTTCCTGTGAAGCTAGAGTGATTGCTTGCTACCCACCCAGACGACAAGAAGCCAGTTCCCAGCACCTATGGGCCACTCACAACCAACTATCTATAACATCAGTTTCAGGGGATCCAATATCGTCTTCTGGACTTCTTAGGCACCCAAGAACACAGGTGGTACACACCCACACACAAATACATCACATAATAAAAATAAATCTTAAAAACAAATACCCTTCTTCCTGGCCAGATGGGCACCAAGTGTTTCAGCGTGCATCAGAAACCAGCATGAAGGGATGCTCAGGGTTGACTTTTAACTGAGGAGCACGTGTTCATTCTACCACTGAAGATAATGCCCCAGCACAGTTTTCCATCCCTTTTGCAGACCTCAGCCTGACAGAGGCTAGATAAGAAGAAACTCAGCCCAAGTGTAACACACTTCAGGTCCTAATCAAAAGCAGCAATCATTCCTTTCACCCTTAGCTCCTAGTCAGCTGACTTGTCACGTGACTTCATCTGCCCACTTCAAGACACTCTATAGTAAAGGCTAAGGAATTCCTAAGGACATTTGTCCTAACCCATCTCATCTGCATGTGTTTCCTCTCACACAGATTTTTATTTTTCTTCCTTGCCTCTCAAATAAATAAGTTACAAAATGAAGTTTTAAGTCCTATTAGGTAAGGCCAAAATAAACACCTAATTAAGACTTCAGCCGAGTTTACTTATGACTACAGACATTTTTTAAAAGAATAATGTATTCAATCTGAATCTAAAATTTACATTGTGACATGTTAGTAGAAAATCATGAATTTCCTTTTCAAAAATCTTAGCTTTGATGTTTCTGGAGTTTTTTTTTTTTTTTTTAAGAGACAAGTTCTGGAAATTTTCACCCACATGCACACAACTGGCAAAGAATTACAGCATCTTGCAGCTTAAAGCCTGAAATGGAATTCATAAACACTGCCGTTTATGTCTAGGCGGTATGGGTGACCAAAAACTCAAAGCCAAGGGATCTTGCCTCCACTGAGTGCTCTTGGCTGATTTCTTCAACCTTTGGGAGTTCTCAATCCTTTTGTTTGAGGTTGATCTGCCACTTTGCAGGTGATCAAAAGTCACCAAGATCATAAGCAGGAGTTGGCATGAAAGATATTTATAAATTGAGAGTCACATTAAGCAGAATCTTCTAGCAATCTGACCAAATGTCCATAATCCTTAAAAAAAAATCTAATTAGAAACTCAGAAAGTCAACCTACATCTAAGAACTGGAAAGGAACTCACAGACACACAAGCATAATAGGCTATTATTAGTGATTTGTGGGACTCGGGAATAAAATATGTGACACCTAGCAAGGTTGTCAATGTGGCTTTGATTAAGCATGGGGAGTGAGTACTGGAGCAGCTTTGAAATTTCTAACCTAGTAAAAAGTCAGGAAAGGGGACTGGCAACTCAAACATGTATAGTTAAAAGAGAAAAAGAGATCCCCAAAGGATTTAAGAGAATCAGGCTTCTGTAAGGAAGGAAGAAAATTATGAGGAAAATAATTCCAGTTCCAAGCCTGGCTTTGTTTTGTGGGACTGAACGGTGTGAGTCTGTCTGGGTGGCTCCTAAGTAGTTTTTGGCTACTACAGGCTGAGCTGTATGATAACTTTACTAAGAGAGCAAACTATGGTTGTTTGGGGAAACATGCTTTTTCTAGTTGAAGAATACTAATGAATGAGTTTTGTTGATTCCATTTTCAACACAAGCAATGTAATAGAGAAGATTCCTACTGCATCAGTCTCAATTTCTCCTGATCTGTTTTGATGTGGGTGTGTTATTCTTGCATTGATCCTGAACATCCACAAGTCATCTTTGAAAATTTCTGTTTGTGTCCACAAACTGACAGCAAGTCCCTATTGCAGAAGGTAACACCCACACAGCTCATTGATCATGGAAAGGCTGAGCTTGTGACTACATAGAACATTCACCCCCATGTTTTAGTGTCTAAGAAATGGAAAGGTACTCTGCAGGCTACCAAAAGAGAAAAGTAAGCACCAACTCAACCACAAAACCTTTGATCTACAATCTGTCCTATTTGCAAAATAAGCTAGGGTAATGGTGACACAAACCTTGTGTGAGTAACTAACTGTCTGATCGGACTTAAGCCCACTCCATGGGATGGAACCCATCCCTGATGCTGCTTGGGTGACCAAGAACCAGAGTCTAGATAGCCTAGAGCCCTAGGGTAAAACCAAATACAATAATATGACTCCTTATGATATTCTACTACTCATTTTATTCAGCCATCATCCGAGAGGCTTCCTCCTGCAGCAGATACAGAGCCCCACAGTCAAACATTGTGCAGAGAGAAAGACCTTGGAACACACAGCTCTAAATGAGATGTATCCATCAAGTCCCCCCCCCCCCACACACACACCCGGAGCTCAGGGCATCCTATGCAAAAGAAAGCAGGAGTTGGGATGACAGAGGATGGAGGCCACCAGGAGAACAGGATCCTCCAAATCAACTGAGCAAAGCTCATATGGACTCACAGAGACTGAAGCAGCAATCACAGGGCCTACACAGGTCTGCACCAGGTACTCCACATATGTACTATAGCTTTCAGTTTAGTACGTTTGTGGGGCTTCCAAATCTATAAATGAGTGGGTCTCTGATTCTTGTACCTTCTCTTGTGCCTCTTTTATTTTTCTGTTGTCTTGTCTTGTCTAACTTCAATATTATAGTTTTCATTTTATCTTACTTTATTTTGTTTAAAAAAAATCTGTTTGGGGCTGGTGATGTGGCTCAGGGGGAAAGGTACTACTCACAGAAACCTGAGGTTATTTTCACTCGAGCCCTGGAATCAACGTAAAGGTGGGACAAAGGAACTTATTGCCCAGAGCTGTCCTCTTCCACTTGTGTGGCCATACACACCCATCATGTACACACACAATAATAACCCAATTTAAGATAGTTAAACAAATAAAGATAAAAATTCTGTTTCACAAGGGAAAAAACAAATTTGATCAACAAATAGTCTAATGAACTCAACAGACAACTTTTAAAAGACAAAATAAAGATGGCCAATGAGCATTTGAAAACAAATTCTACATCTTTAACCATGAAAGAAAAATCAAATTAAAACAAAACTGCACTGAGATTTCATGTCACACTAGCCAGATGGCTGTCATCAGGAAAACAGATGACAAACGCTGGCGAGAATGCAGGAGAAATGAAGCTCACATACCCTCTTGGCAGGAATGTAAAATGGTGCAGCCACTATGGAAATCAGCTGCCAGTGATCTAGTGATACCACTCCTGGATCTTTACCAAAAGGATTCTAAATCAGCATTTCACAGAGATGCTTGAACATCCATGTTTATAGCTGTCTTATTCACAGTGGCCAGGGTAAGGGAAGTCTGGGTGCCCACCAACAGGTGAGTGGATACGCAAAATGTGGCACATCTACACAGTGAGATTTTATTCACTTGGAATGTGAAATTACGTACTTTGCAGGGAAATGGGTGGAGCTGGAGACTACCATACTAAGTGGGAAAAAAAAGAGAAAAAGAGAGATGAATATCATATTTTTTCTCCTATGAGTAATCTAGACTTAAGAATAAAACATTTATTTATATTATACATACATATGAAAGTAGAAATAGGATTACAAAAAGGGAGAAAGAGAGTGGAGGCAAGAACAGTAATGAGGGGGAAGAAAGACATATATCACACATCTTGTTCCAGTGTGAAATATCATGTTAAATATACATGCGAACATATATGACATGAAAGCAGAGGGAGTATTTGGGGAATAGAAGGGGACCAGTGAGAATATCCAGAAGGGAGGATGATGATGACTAGACAATTTTGAATAAGATATGCTGTGGGATAAAGCTCTTGTACACTGTAAAGGTTTATCACTTGAATTGGTTTAATAACATGCTGATTGGCTGGTAGCCAGGCAGGAAGTAGAGATGGGGCAGCCAGATTAGGAGAATTCTGAGAAGAGGAAGGGTGGAGTCAGGAGTCACCAGTCAGACCCAGAGGAAGCAAGATGAGAATGCTGGCTAAATATAGATAAAAATTATGTGTTAATTTAAGTGTAAGAGCTAGTTAGTAACAAGCCTGAGCTACCGGCTGAACATTTATAAGTAATATTAAACCTCCAAGTTAATTATTTGGGAAGTGGCTGCTGGACATTTGGAAACAGGCAGGCAGGAGAGAAAGCCTCCACCTACAAAGGTACAATGATATAAGCATGGAAATGATATAATGAAATCCACAATTTTTTTCACTAAAATTTTTAAAGGTTCTATTTAGGAATATATAGATGTACATAGAAATACATACATTCGTGCAATACCAATTGGTGAAAAGGGTCCATGAATTTGAATGAGAGAGGGGAGAGGTAGAAGGTAGGATTTAGAGCAAGGAAAGGGAAGGGAGAAATGTTGAAATTCAATGACAACCTCAAAAATAAACAAAAATTATAATTCTTCTGGCTTTAGTTTGAGCCTGGTGAAACAGTCATATTGTCTTTCTGCTTGGTAGGCTGCGGCAGGAGGACCAAAAGTTTGAAGAGTACCTGGACTATAGAATGAGTTCAAGGCCAGCCTGGACAACTTAGTGAGACTTTCTCAAAATAAAAAGTAGAGCAAAAGCTGAGAGTAGAATTCATTGGTAGAGCCTTTGTCTAGCTTATGTGAGGCTCAGGGGTCAACCTCCATTGCAACACAAACACAAAATCCAACCATTGTAATTTCACAAAATTTCAGTTAAATAACACATTTGGTGAGTGCTGAAAGTGATCTCTCCTAATTTCTCATCTTCCTCTTCAGAACAAGATTCTTTCACACCAATTAGCACAGACCTGGGTGAAATGCTATCTACCACATACTGGTGCTCAATGAGCCTTCCATACATGGACCATGGCTTTGATTTCATTGATCTGACCTTTACTGAAAAGTAGCCCCAGGTGATAGCTCTCAATACCCATCTACTATTTCTACTCTTCTAGTCTCGCCTTTTCATAGCAGGAACTAAACCCAGGAAAACACATTTCTAGGACTTTCTTATGAACATGAATCAGGATGAACAAGAAGAGGGAAACAGGGAGCATGTTACTTTCTGGTGGCACCTGCAGGCAGACTCATGGGGTTCAGTGGTGGCAGATGTGATGCTTGGTCAGCCCAGCCACTCCCAGATGTCCTGACATCCATGTCTTTAGTATACTTCAGTCAGCTGAGATCATGTTCTATGATTCCCACACTTCTAGATCCCTTGATCCATGGAAGCTGCTCTCTTTCCCAGGGCTTCCAAGTCTCTCGGCTGCTGTATTAATTTCTTCCCTAATTGTCACAGGCAATGTGGGCTCTATTTTCCTATTCATATCCAAACCCAACCCCTAACTGCTGCACTAATGACAAGGCAGAGCATTTAGGGTAGGCTTCATGTCCGCTAGGGTGGAAGGAAGGTACCTGATCATCTCAGGTACCCAGAGCATTGCCTACTCCACACACCTGAAAAAGACCATTCCATCTTAATAACTTTCTAACAGATTATAAATGACAGGTAAAACAAAGTCCAAAGACAGGAAACACTTTTCAAGTGACTACATGCAATTTAAAGTTTTCTAAGTAGCAGGAGAATATTTACCAAGTTAATAAATAATGGAATTCCATGTTTTTTTAAGAGAAGCAACAATATAGTTAATATATAAAGGAACTCCCAAATCAATACACAAAAAAATGAAAATTCAATAGGAAAACCACTGTTGATGGGAATATAAACTAATTCACTCACCATGGAAATCAGCATGGGGGTTCCTCCAAAAACTGAAAATACGTCAATCATATGACCAAGCTGGTGGCACTTCTAGGTATTCACCCAAAGGACTACAGGCCAATGCATCAAAAGATACGTGTAATCCCTGGAGCACGATTCACCATAGCTAAGTTAGATAACTAACCTAACCAACTGTCCATCAACAGGAGAATTTGGGTAAAGAAAATGTAGATAAAGAGACGGTAGATTTTTTTTTCTGTCATAAAGAAGAACAAAGTTAGTATAGAAAAGTGCAAAAACGATAGAGCAATCGTTTATGTAAATGCTGGGCAGAATGGACAATATTGCAGATTTCTCACACTCATAAACATTGCAATTCTTTTTCTACCCATCCCAACTTCCTCATGATGTCACCATCATGAATTGTGTGTGTGTGTGTGTGTGTGTGTGTGTGTGTGTGTGTTTAAAAATAATACTGGCATGAAGGAGATAGCTCAGGCAACAAAGTGCTAGTCATGCAGACATACAGAACTGGATTTGATCCTCATCAGCCATGTCAAAGACAGGTGAGGTGGCATGCCCATATTGTCCCAGCACTGAGGGAGAAACAGGAGGATCCTTTGGCTAGCTAGTCTAGCCAAATTGGTGAGCCTCAGGCTCAGTGAGAGATTCGGTCTCAAAAACTAAGGTGAAGGGCAAGTAAAGAAGACAGCTGACATCTACCTCTGGCCCCTGTGTGCACTCACACACACATGCACATAAACACACAAATAATTTCAGGAACAATACATATCCAGGTTCTGCATCTGTCAAAGACCAGATAATAAATGTTTTAGGCACTGCACTCTTCCACAGTCTTTGTTACAACTACACTCGGAGTGAAATCAAACCACAGACAGTACAGAGGAAAGCGAGCTTGACTGAATTTCAAGAAAATTGTATGCATGAGCACAGAAATGAAAATTCCACATGATTTTCATGTGTAATAAAATATTATTTAAATTATTAGCCACTTAAAACTTAGAAAGTACTCATAGTTTACAGGCTGTGCAAAAGCAATGGTAATAAAAGATGTATCAAAATCTAGTTATAGTTCAAATATAGTTATAGATCAAATCTAGTTATAGATAAAAATCTAGTTTTATCTATCTCATATGCATACAAAAAATTTATTTCTTTTTGTTTTCCTATGAGTGAACGAACATGTGAGCTCTAAACATCCTGGTAAAATCCATTTCCTCAGATACTAAAGTAACTGTAATTCCCAGGCCCACCAGCAGGGCAGGGGAGAGGGCCGCTGCTCTTCAGGACAGTTAAGGTTTCCTAGCTGCCTGGCTGGGAGAGGTCATCTCACTTTTTTTTTTTTTTTCATTTATGCTCCCCCAATATTAGTAACTTTGATCACCTTTTTATGTTTGTGGACCATTCATTCCTCCCTGTTAAGTTTGCATATTGGCTTTACTGATTGGTAATAATCAACCCTAAGTTTGGGGTATTGATTCTTCTTTCAGTATATATGTCCCAAATGCCTTCTCTCGTTTTTTTTCTGTCTTTTAACTTTATGGGATCTATGATCCATGGAGAACGTATTCTTATCCACTGTGGTAGAGATATTGCGCTTATTTCAGCCTGAAAATCCATATGTCTCATGTTACTTTTCTTCTCACTTGGATGAAACAACCGGCAGAAGCCACTGAAGGGAGGGAACACTGATTTCAGTTCATGGTGTCAGGAGATTTCAATCCATCTGGTGAAGAAGCCATGTCAACGGGAGGGGCTTAGTCCATGTGAGGGGCAGCATGGCTTGGCTGGTCACATCCTATCAACCAGGAAGCAGACAGAACTAGACTGAAACTAAGGCTGGGCTATACTTGCAAAGGTTCTCCCTCCCCTACAGCAACCCACCTCTGCCAGCCAGGTCCCATCTCCTGAAACTTCTACAACCTCCTGTGTTCTACAAGGAACCAAGTGTCCAGACACATGAGTCTGTGGGACACATTTCACATTCAAACCATAATGACCATTTATTGAAAGCTCGATCTTTTTGCTCAGTGATGGTTATTGTACTGAAGGAGGGGGAGAAAACACTCCTTACATAGCCTAGGGGGCAACACAACCTCCTCAACACAACCTGCCTCAAACTCCCTCAGCTTGTGATTTTGTCAAGAGGAAGATGCACTGGAGGTCTGTCCTGTGAATATATCCAGCCTTTCAGACTCCCCCATTGCCCTTGCTCTTCCTGTTATCTGGAATGTTCTTCCCATTGTGCTTCCCATGGCTGACTCCTCTTCATTGCTCAGGTAGAAGTTAGAACACCCCCTTCCTCAAGACACACATTTTCTAAGTCACCTGACTCTTTGCGACTCTCTTGTCCTTTGTAATAGTTTTTTTTTTTCATGGCACTGACCAATATCTGAGATGATGGTCTGTTAGTCTTCACATGTATTGACTTTCCCTTGACAACATACATTTATTCCATGCACAGAGACTGTCCTGTCTCTCCTCTGTAGTTTCCACTTCTTGAATAATTCATGGCACTCTGTAAGCCATCCATAAGTGCTTATTGAATGAATGGCCCAGTTCCCAGGCAGTCATTCAGAAGATTTCCCAGGATAAATTATTCAGTATAATTTCACTTTTGTTGAAAAGGTAATTGTGTCTGAGTCAGAGAGAGAAGGGGGGGGATTGACCCTTTACGTTTCTTTTTAATATATTTCTATAATGTGGGGTTGAGGACAAACCTGAAGATACCCTGAAAAGACATGTAGCCAACCTGAAAAATACAGATAGGTGTCAGCAAACAGCAATGTTTTGGCCTCTTCTATTTTCTGGGCTGTGAATGAGCTCCCTTAAATTGATACTTGGGCGGTCTGGGTACAGATCCCAGTGGGTGACAAAGTCTATCAGCTTTAGGTCTTTTT
>CABHPP010130182.1:0-14912 GCA_902168425.1 Peromyscus attwateri | reverse complement strand
GATGGACACACAAGGTCTGGAAAGTACAGACTGAAGGGCGGAGGAGCCATTTCAGCAGTCTTGAGATGGTGCATATTCTTTTTTTCTAAGACTTATTTATTATGTATTACAGTATGTCTGTATGCTAGAAGATGGCACCAGATCTCATTATAGATGGTTGTGAGCCACCATCTGGTTGCTGGGAATTGAACTCAGGACCTCTGGAAGAGCAGCCAATGCTCTTAACCTCTGAGCCATCTCTCCAGCCCCTGTGCACATTCTTAATCCCATCCCTTTCCTTGCCCACTTGCTTCCCTGAGTCCTGCCCACCATCCCAGACTCATTCCTGTCCACTCTCCAGAGTTTGCCCTGGGTGGCTCTTCCTTTCACACAGACTTTCTAAGGTAAGGGCCTGTGTGTGATGGGAGGAGGGGACAGAAGAGGACAGGGCTCAGTGGCACACACTGCAAGGCATGCTGTAAGATCCGTGGGGAAGCAGGTGCTGGAGGGAACCCCAGGGAAAGACAGCAGGAGACTAGGACAGCCAGAAGTCATATTAAGAACCAAGCTGACCCAGAATTAGTCACTTTTTAGAATTTTCTGAGACTACTGTTCCACTTAGAGAAGTGACGAGGAACGTACACGCCCTTTCTTTCTAACTATCAGTGGCTCAGCTGAAGCCAGGGGGCTATACTTCTTCTGTTTCTTGCACTCTGGAGATGAAAGAACAAGTCTGAGGACCCACGAGGCTTACAGCCTTGGACTGGAGAGGCTTTGACCAAACCCGGTGAGGCTGTAGGCAGCTGGGTCACCCCGGTAGATGAACAGTGGTGCGAACTACATCAGCTAGAGACCTGCATCAGCCCACAGGACAAACCCCTGGTATACCATCTGTCACTCTCCCTGACAACCCAGGTACTCTTTTATGGCTGCACAGCCCACCTGGATTCTGGATTCCAAGGTTAAGGTGGCCTAGGGACCGCCACCTTCACTCCGTCTCTCTGTGACAGACTGTTTACTTATCTTTGTGTGACCGGCCTCTGGCTGGCCCATACCACTTTCTTGTGCTGCTTACCACATGAGCCTCCCTCATGAGTCATCAAACTGGCAAATGGTGTCCCGAGCTTGCCTAGCCTCGGCATGCGTCTTCCTGGAGACGGATGACTCTAAGCTGTTGCTGCACATCAGGCATGCTCTGACTTCATGGAGGTCCTGAGTTTGAGGATACCCACACTCTCCTTCAGGCCTGTTCCTGTTTCTACTTCCTCATCTCCATCACGCTGTTTACCCCACTCTGCTGCACCCACAACCTGGCTTCTCCAAACTCTCTTCCTGCTCACTTCAGCTCTAAATGAGAGGGCTTCAGGTCGCTAGTGACATTATGTGCATAAGGGACAACTCAGTGCTGGATTTTGAATTTTTCGTGGTCTTGATGAGAGCAGTTACTTGATAACTTAATGTCCTCCTATGAGGACCAAAGCTCTGCAGTATAAGAGGCTTAGACGACAGAAGGAAACGCTGAGCACCTCACTGGAACCTACCCTCTCCCATACCATGCCCTGAGGTGTCTTTGTCCACTTTGATAGGTAGCACAGTTCTGGGATCTGGCCCTTGATTGGCCCCAGAAGAAGCCTCTTAGGATATGAGGGCTGCTCCCAATCCTGGGAAAGCCTTCAGGGTGAAAGCTCTGTTCCTCTTACCTCTAAGGCAGTCAGTCAGAATGGATACTCAGGAGTTTTCAAAAAGTGTTAGATAAATGTGGGACTTTTGTCCCAGGGGCCCCTATCCATCCACTACAACTCTGTCCTCTAGGCTACTATCTAGAACAAGTCATTTCTTAGCTTAGCCTTAACATCTCCTTTTGTGATGAGGTCAGCAAAAATATTCCCTACCTGCTCTTCCTCACCCCAGACAGCAGCAGCATTCCAGCTGTGGTCTCCTGCCTTCTCTTCCTCATCCCAGATAGCACATCATCCCACCTGTGGTCTCCTGCCTGCTCTTCCTCATCCCAGATAGCACATTATCCCACCTGGGGTCTCCTGCCTGCTCTTCCCCACCCAGACAGCAGCAGCACCCCACCTGTGGTCTCCTACCTTCTCTTCTTCATCCCAGATAGCACATCATCCCACCTGTGGTCCCCTGCCTGCTCTTCCTCATCCCAGATAGCACATCAACCCACCTGTGGTCTCCTGCTTGGCTCTTCTCCACCCTAGACAGCAGCAGCAGCAGCATCCCACCTGTGGTCTCCTACCTTTCCTTCCTCATCCCAGATAGCACATCATCCCACCTGTGGTCCCCTGCCTGCTATTCCCCACCCCAGACAGCAGCAGCACCCCACCCGCAGTCCCTGTGTGAACTAACGCAGCTGGAGAGGAATGCAGCTGGGCCCCTGCTCCCCACTGACTGCTGGGACCACTTCAGGCAAGACAGGACCTCTCGTCTCATTTCCCTCACTTAGTGGGTGTGGAGAACATCTGTCAACCACAACTCTCAGATTTGCTGCAGTAATCACAGATGGAAAAAGGACTTGCAAGAGAAAGTCACAAGGATAGGACAAGGAAGACACTGCATCATCCTCCTCCTCGTCCAGGGAACTGGGAAGCCCGGATTGTGCAGCATTCTAATCTCATCTCGGCACTAGTAAAGACTCCACCTGCCTCACTATGGAGTGATGAGGAATGGAAAACCAGCCTCTACTCTTACATGTGGAAGATAACACCTAACTGTTGATTTGATTAAAAGACCACCAGGCACAGGTTTAAACTGCGGAAAGCCAGGTTTTCACTTCCCTGTTTCCAAACAGCACAGGAACAGCACAGCCTGGAGCTGTGTGGCTGCAGAGGGAGAAGTCCACTGCCGCAGCACTCAGCTCCACTTCTAGCTTCTACAATCACTTCTACTCTATCAACTTTGCACAGGCCATTTGCTTTCAACTAATTCTCAGGCTCCATAGTATCCCTACAGCCACCACTCAGCCACCAAGACCCTGAGACCAATTAGTCAGCCAATCTCATCAGGTCCTCTACCAGGTGCTTCTGGATTGACACTCACCCCGGGGCCACTTCCTCCCTGGGAGAGGAAGTCACTCCATTGCTTTCTCACCTTTCTGTCTTCATAGTTAGTATTCTCTTAAGTCAGTTCTCTCCTTCCACTCTGTGGGTTCTCAGGGTTTGAACTCAAGCCCTCAGGTTTGGGGCACGTGTTTTTACTGGCTGAGACATCTTGTCATTCCTACCCCCATAATACTTTCATTGAATTGTTGACAGTCACTTCTGTGGCAGTGGCAGTTGTTTGTGACAGGCAAGTCCTTTAGCTGGGGGGAGGGGGGCATATCTTAATGCCATTCTACCTGTCACAGCCAAGTGTCTAATGAAGAAGAAATAAGACAGATATTTCTTGACTAAAAGTAGAGGGAGAATACTTTTATATGAGAAGTGCTATAAAAATATACAGGACAAGGGCCCTTAATGGGGCCATTCTGCCCCCCGGGGAACATTTAGTAATGTGTAAAAATGTTGGTTGTCACACTCATGGAGATGCTACTAGCATGTGCCAGGTGGAGGCCAGTGATGGCCCTAACCATGCTGTCATGTTCAGGACAATCCTTCATGACAAAAAACGATATGACCCATGTGTGATGAGTGCTGAGGAGAAGACACTAAAAATAGGAATGGGAGGAAAGATATAGCGAATTTTGCTTCTAGAATAAGGTCAATAAGTTTATGTCAACATATATAGTGCTAGATATGTATAACGGGGGTACACACATACATGTGCAGTGTGTGTGGAGGACATGAGTCAACCTTGGGTGTCATTCCTCAGGTAGCATTCACATTGTTTTTTTAAAGGTAGGGTCTTTTGACTGGCCTGAGGCTTGCTGGTCAGGCTACCTTGGCTGGCCACGGAGCCCCAGGATCCGCTTATCTCACATCTCCAGTGCCGGGAATATAAGCATGCACCACTCACTACACATGGCTTTTTGATGTGGGTCTGGGGATCAAACTCAGGTCCTCACGCTTGCAAGGCCAACACTTTACTGATTGTGCTATTTCCCAGCCAATAATAATAATAATAAAATAATAGTAACAACAACAACAACAACATATTTTAACCATATAAATTGTAATGATTTCTCACTGGTAATTCTCATTTATTATCTCCTCGTATTTCTTTCAAAACCAGGATATTGTAAAATCATAATTAACTGACAAAGAGTGAAAGATTAGCTTGGAACCAGCCAACTCTGGTCCTGGTCTGTTTTCCCCCTTTCTCATCCTCCTACCCTCAGGGGTGGTGGTGGTGGTGGTGGTGGTGGTGGTGGTGGTGGTGGTGTGTACACTAGGCCTTGCAGAGAACCTGGCATCTGGTTCTCCTCTCCCAGGCCCTGGATGCTGTTCTGCTCACCAGCGCCTTCACGTCAACAGATACAGGTGCAGAGGGATTCCCAATCACGTCTCACACGTGTGGAGGAAGGGAAGAGAGTAAGCAAGCAGCATGCTTAGAGAGGCTCAGCACGGAGCCCACCTGGGATGTGACTGACTGGTCAGTATATGACTCTGTAGAGATCAGCAAGGCTGAGCCCACCCTGTTCCCGCTGATCCCGAGGTAGGATAAGGAGGATGGTGTGGCTACACCCAGCTGGTACTTACTGGAAGGGGAGCTTTTCATCATTGGGTTTGATGCATCGGACGTAGTGTGGCGTTGTGGCATTCAGGGTCTCCATAAGCAGGTTCAGGGAAGTGCGGAACTGAAGGGGCAAAACCAGACCTCGGTTATTTCTACCATTCTACACTAGCATTCCAGTGACCATTCTGCCAGTGGTGACAGCAGAAATCACTATTACGATGACTGATTCAGAAGGACAGGGACAGGAAGACATTCAGTGACGGGGGTTAGGTTCTAGCTGACACTCATAACTTGCTGTGAGTACCACTGAGTCCTTCCATAGTAGAGCTCTTCAAAATGGGAGAGACTACTTCACAATGTGCCTAACTCCCACTGTTAATAAGGTGAATATAACAATGCTATGAATATGACAATAAGACAAAACACGAGTGCTAAGAGACCAGAGAGATCTGCCTGCTGTGTGCTAGAGGCCTGCTATCCCTGAATATGGGGAATCCGGTTCTAACACCTGTACCCAAACATGCAGGGGATGGTGGGGTTTGCATGAAATGTCCCCAATCAGCAAATCCCAAGGAATGAAAGCAGGTGGATTACCAGAGCCTTCTCTTTGGAGACATAGAAAGTGAGCACTGCAGTTGGACCTTCCCTCCCCACACGATCTAGAGACCTTCCGTGGGACCCTGCTTCTATCCCCTTCTTTCTTCTGTCAGTCCCTTCCAAGCCAGCCTTGCTGCACACGTCACAGGCCTGGGACTAGGACTGACCTGGTAGCCCACGGATTTCTTGTGCTCCTTGTTGGAGACCTTCAAGGGGGGTCTGGAAGAGCGAATGTTGATCTTCGAAGATGATCGAGTCTTCGCTGTGTTGGTGGCAGGAACAGAGTCCTTGTCATCGTGGAACAAGTCAGCCACTAGTGGGAACTAGACACAATCGTAGGAAGAAGGGTGCAAAGGAGATCTCTTAGAGTTTAATGTTATTTCTAGTCTTCCAAAACAGCGAATATATATATATTCCTGAGAAATGAAAAATACACATCCACACAAAACCTTGTACACCCATGTTCATAGCAACATTATTCATCAAAGCTACAAAGTAAGAGTGACTCAAATGACCACCCTGTGATGAATGAGGAGTGGTCTATCAATACGATGGAATATTTTTCAACAATATAAAGGAACGAAGTCCTCACACATGCTACAACACAGCACAGATGAGCTTTGAAAACATTATGCTAAATATAAAAGAACACAGAGATGTGAGTCTGTTTAGTTGAAGTGTCTAGACAATAGGAAGTGCCCTACTGGTTGTCCAAGAGGGAAAGGAGTGGCAGCTAATGAGTGCAGTTTTTCTTTTTTGAGTAATGAGAATATTCTTGAGTTAGAAGCATGATTGCACAACTTGCCTAGCTTACTAAAAACCACCAAGGTTTACACTTCAAAAGGGTGGGTTTTATGGTGTGTGGAGAGCGATACCTCAGTCTTTAAAAGGGTTGGAAAAGGTTGCTTTCCCCAACAGTGTTATTAAACATTCATTTATAAAGAACGTTTCTGTTCCTCAAGGTGTAGTAGGAGGCAGAGATGGGCATTCACAGAACTGTGTTTAAATGTTATTATTTTCTAACGCTTATTGTCGGATCTTGTAATGTTATTTGGCTCCCCTGAGTCCTGGGTTTTTCATCAGTACAGCAGGGTTAAGACTGCACCTACTATAGAAGACTGTTATAAGGACTCTGTTGTGTGTTCCTGTGTTAGGGTGACAAGGTGCTAACAACACAGTTTGTCCATCAAGACTCTCAGCCTGCTGAGGACACATCTGCCCTCATTCCCTGAGCAAATCAATGCTGGGCTAGCACTATGAGGTCTCCAATACACACCTGATGGCGGGGGAGGGAAATGATCATGGACGCCTCCTTTGTCAACCTCAGCACACTGAATCTCAATAGAAAAAGGGCTAAAGGGCAATGCCTCAGACTCTAGGGTCCCCTAATCCACTCTGCACTCTCTTCCTTTGAGAACCACTTCAATGCACGAGTCCCTGGTCCTGGGTGTCTGGATGCCCTGGGCTAGCACATCTGATACTGCTGGCACAGCCATTAAGCTGCTTCCCCTGCTCTTCAGGATGGTAAGCATCATGTTCCTATTCTGTCCTTCCACATTTGCACGCTGTGCTCATCTTACCTCAGAAATCCTACCTTCCATTCTCTCCGCACGTCTTAAAGCCTGTCTCCCCAGGACCAGCCCTGCATCCCTTGTACTCTTTCCCAACATGCTCTACCCACTCCTAATTGAGTATCCCATAGGCCTAGTCTATAGCACATAGAAGCCATCTTGGCCTATGATGGGCCTAGAGCCCACTGTGCCCTTGCTGTTTCCAATGCAGAAAGAAGGGCGATATGAGATCACCCATGTAAGCACCCAGACGATGCCCAGTACGGAGACATCATCTACTTCTATGATTGGGTTATACACACAAAACCAGTAAAAACTCTGAAAATGCAGGTAGACACATCATGTTTCAGAGTCTATGTGGGATCTAGAGGAAAGACCACTGAAGTAGAAGGCGACTCTTCTGGAGAAGGAAGGAAAAGAGGAGAGGGGGTAAGTGAGGGCAATGGGAATAAATATAATCAAAGTACGCATGTGCATAAAGAAGTCATAATGAAATTCGTTTTTTGTACAATTAATATCCTCATGGCAAAGGGATGTTATAAAAATTCAGATGTTCAGTATGCTAATGAATCTTGGTGGTGAATGTGATTGGATATAGAAAGCACCCCGAGGAATAAGAAATCATGTTTTAGGTGTGTCCAGAGGAATCTCTAGTTCAGACTAACTGAGGGGAGAAGAGCCTGCCCCCTGAATGTGGGTAGTTCCATCCCATAGGCTGTGGCCTGAATGGAATAAAAGAAAAGAAGGAGAAAGTCTCATTCTACCACGATAGACTGAAGTCTACCATGATAGATTAACACCTTGAAAACTGGGAGCCAAAAATAAAGTTTTCCTCCCTAAAGTTGTCTTGCTCAGTATTTTGTCTCAGCAATGAATAGTCTCCTAATGTACCAAGGACAAGGAAGTGTACACACACACACACACACACACACACACACACACACACACACACAGCAGCAGCAGCAGCAGCAGCAGCAGCAGCAGCATAGAATTTAAATCTGTCATTAACCCCATGAGGCAACAGGAATCCATGGAGACAGGACTACCAGACCCTGCTTCAACCTTTGTTCCCACCTCCATGAGACATAGTAGCTGGCATAAGCCCCCCTAGGGCTACCAGACAAAGGCTGAGCCCAAACTAGAGGCGAGCTGGTCCCTGGATGCACGGGTAGAGCTCAATTCCTTAGGGTTCTTGCAATCAAGATCAAACACATAAAGGGCACCAGAGAAAATAGTCCTCTCACTAGCAACATCTCCTGAACTCAAAGAGGGAACTTTAGGTGAAGAGGGGAAGCTCTGTCCTTAAGACACAACGGCATCTTCGCATCAGGCTACAGGTCCTACACGGCAGTGACAGCAGTTCATGCTCTGATCCTATTCTGCAACACTTGTCCCAGGTCTTCCCCAACAGCAGTCTCAGGTTAACAAGTATTCACCAGGCACTTAGATGACAAATGTGGGGTGTCATGTCAATAGCTCAGGAAGTGACAAAATCATATGACAGGTCCACAACCCACAAAACAATTCCACAGCACACTCCGTTAGTACTTCACATGCCTGTGTTGTGTTTTCAAAGAGTCTGCATTTGCTACTTCTCCTGTTGCTATGATAAAACACCCTGACAATGCAACTCCACGAGAAAGCATTCATTCAGGCTCACAGTTGAAGGGTTTAGTCCACCATGGCAGGGAAGCCACTGAGGGAGGAGCTTGAGGGAGGTGGTCATGTTACATTTACAGTCGAGCAGCACAGTGACAAACGTTGCTACTCCTTTTTATCCAGTCCAAGGATACAAGCCTGGTAAGCATGGGTCTCCCCACCTCAATTAACCTAATCAAGATAAGCCCTCGCTGGCATGCCCAGAGACTAACCTAATCAAGATAATCCTTCACAGACAAGCCCAGGAGCTTGTCTGCTTGGTAATTCTAGATTATATCATGTTGACATTCAGTATGAACTACAACACAGTCCTAGAAGCCTGTGAAAACTGGGCAGCATGCCTGGACATTGCACTGTAATCTGCAGGAGGATGTGGCTCATCTCAGCTCCTGGTAGTCAGACACCTGACAATACAGCCATGAGTACATGAATACGTGACAGTATCCACGCAAAGCAGCAAGATGGTGCTGGTGGCACATGAGAGCTGAACTTGGGTGTCGGAATCAGGCGACAGCTCATCCAAAAGCAGGCTCTACAACCCTGTTAGCTAATTATGCTGACTGGCAAGCCTAGGTGACTGGGGCATGTAACAGGTCAGTGACCATCTCATCCCTTGAAGGCTTCTTGTAACTCAACCGTACCCAGAGTGGCGTAAGACCACTGGCCGGAAGTTGGTGTGTGTCCAGTGCACTGGTAGGTGTAGACACTGCACAGCAAGAATTCCCCAATCCCATGTGATGATCTTTGGCATTCTTTGCATAATAATAAAACAGGCATAAATTCTGAAAAGTGCCAGTTTTCACCAATCATTACACCTGGTCATATGCACGAACTCCTGAGAGGATCAACACAGGTGTACCGACCTGCAGGTGCAAGGTTGTGATGGCTAATGTGAGCACTCAAGGCTTGTCTCTTATCCCAAGGATTTTAAACTAAAACAAAGGACATAAACAACTATTTTACCCTTAAGTATTATAAGTTTATGGTTTAAAGTCAATTTTAGAGTCAAGAGTACTTATGTATAAGTGGTTTTTGTTGTTGTTGTTGTTTGTTTTCAAGACAGGGTTACATATAAGTGTTTTAAAATGCGAACTTAAAAGCAACTGTAGGCTATAAGCAACAAAACCGTATACTGTGTGCCTGGGCATACATGTGCGTGTGCATGTGCGTGTATTACAATCCGCATGCCTGTTTGCTCTTCCCTCACACCTTCCCTTTCTCATAGAACCAGGCATGAGAAGCACCTTAACTTTCAGTTTTTTTAGCCTAGTGGTTTGTGTGCCAATCATTTTTACAGTTCACAGGCCTAGGAAGTCTAAAAGCACCAACCAATCTGGCCTGGGGGGCTTTAGACATAGAGTGTTTGTGTAGCACACGGGAGGCCCTGGGTTTTAGTGCAAGCATCACAAAAGTAAAATGAATAAATCAAAGTGTAAACCAACAATGTAAGACCAAAGACCATCTCTCGTGAACAGTCAAGTACATTCTTCTGGCTACTTCGTGTCTGTTAACAGACTGGTGACAATCAGCACTAGAGAACATGACTCCAAATCCTGGTCCAGGGCCTGGAAATATTCAAAATATGCAGAACCAAAATATGTACATAATAGGAAATAAACGGGCTCCAGTCCCTACTAAGGATAATGAGGACAACGTTGTCAAGCAGGTGGCTTTGACAGTCCTTCAGTGACATAATTATAGATTATTTTAAGTTTCATCTGCTAACAGGTGGCAATTCTACATCTTTGCAATGGATTTTCCTTCTCTTCAAATATGGCATTTCAAAGTCATAAATGTGTCTTTTTAGAGGAGAAAGGACCTAGCAGATTGTCTGAGGAATATATCTGTGCCACCATCATAGTAGCGTTACTTTTACTAGGTATTAAATTCTATGTGCCATCATAGAAATGAAACCAATCCTTTCCAGTTCCCAGATATCCAACCCATGTTGTGCTAGGGGCTGGTAACACAAAAGTGAACACAAACAAATACAGCCTCTTACACACTTAGGAGTTCATGGTCTAGCATGGAAGGTGAGCACTTATCAGTTACCCACAGGGTAGAAAGGACAATGACAAGAAGATGTCCTAAAGGAAATGAGAAAATGACATGGCTGACTAAATCAGAGTCTGAGACGAGGAAACCAGGAACGGGGTCTCTCAGGGGGTTTTCCTGTTTGCTTTCTGTTGCTGTTGTTGCTGTGATAAACATTATGACCAAAGGCAATTCAGAGTGGAAAGCATTTATTTGGGCTTACAGGTAGAATATCAGCTTACTGTAGTCCATCATTAAGGGTAGCCAGGGCAATAGCTGGGGGGAGGCAAGAAATTAGGGGGCAGGAACCAAAGTAAAGGACATAGAAGGATGCTGCTTCCTGGCTTGCTGCCTTTAGCTTGCTTGGTCTGCTTTCTTATACAGCCCAGGTCCACGTGATGCCCACAGTACCATATTTGGGCAAATGGGATATGTGATGGGTAGAAAGCATGTCTCATAGGGAAGTATGCACAGAGATAAAACTCAGTATGTCCAGGGATCTAGTAAAACATAAAGTCAGTACAGGCACAGCGTGCTTGAGAGGGCAGCAAGAAGGACCAGATGGTGAAGGATTTTTATTTTCAATCCCAAGAGTAATAGGATATTTAAGGGAACAAAACAAAACAGGGGGTGAACAGTACTTACACTGTACCGGGTGTGCCTGAACACATTCAAGCTTCCCCCAAAAACCAAAAGACAGAGATGCCCACTGTCTAAGGGAGATTTGAGGCTACACTGGCATCCTCATCTAAAGGATGTGGGGTTTGTTTTCAGAGCTGTGTTTTAATTGCAGATCTCTGCTATTGAGATTGCACCCCGGAAGGAGAAGTGGGTTTCATCCGTGCAGGTTTGTTTCAGTGACTCAGTGGTCATATAGAAAGATCTATATGACCTAGAAAGATCTAGGTTGGTCACGAGACTCAAAGACTAAGAGGAACCCTTTTATAACCCTGGATTGTAGGCAACAACAAGAGCCAGGCAGAAAATGCCCAGCAGGACCCCTATCCACCCATCTGCCAGGAGGGTTGGGATAGATAGGAACTTTACTGGGGAATGCCCCAAATAGAAACAAACCCGGAAACACAACAAAAATTACAACTTGACAAAGAACTCAAAGGACAAAATACCCACACTACTGGACGGGGCAAAGAGGAAACTCTAGGTTCGCTGTCAGAGCTGCTGAGAAGCCTGATTTGCACTCAAGCTGGCCAGGAACGGAGAAGTCTTCAACTCTTCCTATGGCAGCCACTGAGATGTGTCCCCTGAGGTTTTCCACAACCCGCTCCCTCCTCCCTCGACAGCAGTCACGGTAACACATTCAGACAAACCAAACACATCGCTAATCCTGTTTGCTATTTATGTGAAATGTTCCCATAGGTACCGGCTTCTCTACTTTCTGCTATTCAAGCCTAGATACAGACTTTAAAGACCCGAGGCAAATCTATTTGCAAAGGGATTAAGAGAGGTATGAAAACACCTTTTAAAGACTGACAGTCTAAGAAAATTTCAATTACAGCTGTGTGCACAGTGTTTCCTTGGAAACCACACCTATTCACTCGTAAGATTCTAATGGAGATTTCCTTTCAAACAGACACGTGATACTGAAAGAGGACTCAGTTGAACAGTTTGATCAGGAGCTCTTCCTCAAAAAACTGCTGCAAACATAAAAATAAATGCACTTTCTTTTCAAACCGTTCTTTCACATGGTTGATGCTCCACTTGGGTGGGAGGAGGGTGAACCTTCAACATTTAAATAAAAAATATTTAATGGGCTTTGAGAGAGTCAGCCCCACCTTGGAAAAGGGAAGGCAACACTGTTTATCAACTGAAGTTCTTCTAATCTGCCTATTCTCAGACACATTTTCCGACAGCCAGGGTAGGGGATGCCAAGCACACCAAGGAACTCATGTGTCATAATGCGAGGTCTCAATAAAGTACCATAGAAGTTCGTAGTTAACAGTAATGAAGTTTAAAAGCAAACTGTGATGGTGGGTTTTAATGTCAACTTGCCACAGATTTGAGTCACGTGGGTATGGAAATTATTCTGACCACCTTAATTGATGTGGACAGGTGCACCCCAAATGTGGACAGGTGTACCCCAAATGTGGACAGACTCTCAGGTAGCAGTCCAGATAAAAAGGCCTTTTGCTCACTTGGCCGTCTTTGCTCCACTGAGTCTATTTGCCCCATTGCTGCGGCCGATTCCTTCACTGATTTTGGTACTAGGGTCCATCACTGACTAAGGACTAGTGGCAGGAACCCTTCAGGGTTGTGGCCCCAGATTGGGACTGCTGAGGCACCTGACCTTGTGGACCAAGTGCCAACCCTGGTGGGAGACAGCCACTGTGGGGCTCCTTCAGCTGCTGAGGCTCCAGCCTCAAGGGCTGATCATCTACCAGGTTTTTAGCTTCTCAAGAGTGAGAAAACTTGTTACTGTTTTACAAAGTCTTTAATATATACATCTCTCTCTCTCTCTCTCTCTCTCTCTCTCTCTCTCTCTCTCTCACACACACACACACACACACACACACACACACACACACACTTTATTGGTTCTGCTTCAGAGAATCCCAAGGCACAAACACTGTTTTGAGTGGAGCCCTGGGGCTCAGTCTGAGGGGCTTCTCTGCTTTGCCTGGACCCCAGGGACTGCCAGGCTCAGGGCAGGCACTTTGAACAGACTCTCTGAACCATAATGTTCTTGAGGTCACTTCTCTGATGACATTCAGTGGAGAGATGGTGTCACGTGTGTCCACCCAGACCCATGGCCCAGGCTCCCTGCCTCACACTTACATACATTTCCAACTCAATAGTTGTTCCCCTGACTTACACACAGCAGATGGAGAACATCTTCAGAGGAACAATACTGTCCTCTTTAGGATTGCCCCCTCAGCCTCCCCATACACTAAGACATTCCTTCTCTTAAGCAGCAAAAGTTGGGAGGAAAAACTTGCCATTCTTCGTATTAAAAGAAACGAATGTGTTAATGCCACGCTTTTAAGAGGCATTTCTTTGCTCTGTCCCTATTTATAGCTCTGTAATAGCTGAGAAGGCAATTAGCTCCATTCTAGCTCTTCACAGTGTAACAGGCTTCCCTAATCACTTTCTCATTATCACCGCTTTGCTTTATCCCCACTAAGTGTGAGTTCTGGAAGGTCCCCCTGGCTGGTGGCAGCTGGGAGTCCTCTATTTCACACCACTTAATTATTCCCGACAAGGTGATAATTTCTTATCAGGTACGCCACATAGAGGATAAAAGCCAATGGTTTCTCATAAAATAAAAGTACTTGAAATAAAATTATAAATTTACACGACGATTTGAGAACTAGCTGTGTTTAGAGATTAAAATTTATCTTTAAAAATAGGCATTACACTATTCAACGGATGTCCTAGGGTCTTTTATGTTTCTAGATCTATATTATTCTATTGTTGGCATGCATTTGAAACCTAAGTCTCAGAGGACTGCTACCACAGCGAAACATTTCAGAAACCCAGAGTGGCTTGGTAATGAAGGATGTAAATATTCACAGTGACAGATGTGCCGGGCACCAGACAGAGCCCGAGCGCACAGGGCCTCTCTCTACTCTGCAGCTGCATCTATGGAGGTTCGTCTGTAGGTTCTGGTTGGGGGTGTAGGGAAGGCAACACGGTCACTAGATTAGCAGAAGAGAAAGCTACAAGTGTGATGGTTGGGTTGGGGCAAAACAAGGGAGTCTGACTTTCTAAGAACACAGCACAGACTTTTTTGCTCTTCAGTTTAATAACTCTACAACTGTTGCACATACCCACTGAACTATCAGTTTCACTTGTAAAATAATAGCAAACTACCTAGAGTTATTTAAGAAAGGAAGAACATTTGTGTATGCACATGGAAGGATACAGTGATGAGTACAAAATCAGAGGAGACTAGGAAAGCATATTGTGATTATTTCACCCTTAAAAGGACATACCAGTGTGCTATAATGCAGACCAGGTATCCATCAGAAGATGGTTCATGAAATACGAGAGGGGATGTGTATATAGCTCTGTGATATTTGAATTTTTATGACTAAAATTCTAATAAAAATCTAGAATGTTTAACCTAAAACACCATCACATGCGGAAAAGAGCAAAAGCACCATTCTTCCCAAGGCCTGCTTTCCAACTCTTGGTTAGTGTCAGGTAACTTAGATTCTGGTGAGTTTTCACCATTCCCCGATATGACTGGCTCACTATTTCTAAGTTGACTGTGCAAACAATATCATCCATTGGTGAGTATCTGCTTTTCTCCTGGGAGTCTGGAAGATTAGTTCATGCTAGACTGAGGATGCCTGTGTAAATACCCATTGGCAAACACTCTGGTAAATAAAGTATCGTTGTACTTGCTTCTCTGGAGGAACTCCACACACCTTGTGTGAGTTCACCGGGAGAGGAGTTTTGGAAGCTTGCACCTGCTCTCTCCCAGAC
>CABHPP010130181.1:0-18824 GCA_902168425.1 Peromyscus attwateri | reverse complement strand
TTTTCATGCTAAAAGCACACAAAACATTTTCAATAAAATTTCAGTAATTACTGACATCTAAGGAATGGATGTGTTCCCAAGCACAGTAGACATTTAAGACATCAAACAATAAAAACAAGAGAAAAACTTGCCCATGTCATGTTACAGTCAAAACACTTAAGTGTACAGAAAAAGAAAGGAAATATATTGAAAGAAGCAAGTCACATATAAAGACAAAGCCATAAAGTAACAGTAAATTTCTCAATGGAAACTAACATCCTACTGGGGTTTGGAAAGATATATGTGAAATTATGAAACACAACAACTGGAAACCCAGACTATTATGTCTAGTAAATACTCAGGCTATATCCAATGAATTTATTTGTTATAATTGAAGAAGAAAGAAAAACTTTCCATGATAAAAACAAACCCAAGGAATTCATGACTGCTAAACCAATCCTCAGAAGATACTTAAAGAAATCTTTAGGATTACAAAGAGAGATAGGTACATCCATGAGGTACAGGAAGGAATAAACCACATTATAATGAGGAAATGGAAAACAACAAATACTCCAAAAATCACCAAATGACAGGAATTATTAAACACACTTTATTAATAACTTTGAACATCAATAGCCTAAATTCCATAAAGAAGGGACACAAACTAGAAGATTGGATATAAAAATAAGATCCATCTATTCGTTTCCTCCAAGAAAATGCATTTCATTATCAAAGACAGATTCTACTTATAGGGAAAGAATGGAAAATGGCAAACAGAACTAGGAAATGAGCAACTATCCCCACACTGCTGTGTGACAACATAGATTTCAAACAAAAATTAGGTGGAAGAGGTAGAGAAGCCTTTGTACTTATTAAGGGAATAACACATCAAGAAGATACTATTATTTTAAACAAACACACATTGAATCTGAATGCACCCAATTGCATAAAACAAATGCTACTAGATGTAAAGACACAGATTAATCCCAACACAATAATAATAATAATGGTGACTTCAATGCCCCATTCTCATCAATAGACAGATCTCAACAATAAACAAACAAACAAAATAATGCCTGAGTTATATCAGGGCTGTAGAGAGGGCTCAGTGTAGAAAAATCACTGTCTGCTTTTGCAGAGGACCCAAATTCAGTTCCCGTCACACATATGGTGGCTCACAATCATCTATAACTCCAGTTCCAGGAGATCAATCACCCTCTTCTGATCTCTGAAGGCACTAGGTATGCACATAGTTACACATACATAAATGTAGGAAAAACACATATACACATATACACATAAAAATAAAAACAGGGATTGGGGATTTAGCTCAGTGGTAGAGTGCTTGCCTAGCAAGCGCAAGGCCCTGGGTTCAGTCCTCAGCTCTGGAAAGAAATAAATAAATAAATAAATAAATAAATAAATAAATAAATTAAATAAATAAAAACAATCTTTTAAAAGTGCCAAAATATGTGCACTACAGTGAAAGCCATCCAAAGAGGGAAGTTTCAAGTTCCTTCATTAAAAATATCAGAGAGCTCCCAATAGACAACAACTTATTTACCTTAAGGCCTCAGGGAAAAGAAGAACAAGCCAAATTCAAAATCAGTGGATTTTGAAAGAAATAGTTCAGAAATCAACAAAATGGAAATGAAACATAATATAAAAATCAATGAAACTAACATTGCTCCTTTGAAAAATTGGATAAGCCTTTAATCAACTAACCAAAAGAATGAGTAGGTCTAAATTATTAAAATTAAGAATGAAAGACATTATAAATATCTATGAAACTCAGAAAATCATTAGGACATACCTTAAATTTTATATTTCACTAAAATTGAAAACATAAAAAGAAATAAGTGAAGTTCTAAATGTAAATGATCTACCAAAATTAAACAAAGGTAATATAAACTATTTAAACAGATCTATAGCAAGAAGTGATATTGAAGTGGTTTGTTTGTCTGGTTGGTTGGTTGGTTGGTTGGTTGGTTGGTTAATTGGTTTGGGTTTTTCAAGACAAGGTTTCTCTGTGTAACTATGGCTGTCCTGGAACTCACTCTGTAGACCAAGCTAGGCTTGAACTCAGAGATCCACCTGCCTCTGCCTCCAAGTACTGGGATTAAGGTGTGTGCCACCACTGCCCAGTGGTATTTTTTTTAATTATACTAGAAATTGATAAAATGGTTTAGTGGGTAAAGACACTTGGCCCCAAGTCTGACTACCTGAGTTTGATCTCCCACATCAATACAGTGGAAAAAGAAAACTGGCTCCCACAAATTATCCTCTGACCTCTACACACACACATACAATTAAATAAATGTAAAAAATTTTTAATTCCACTTAAAAAGTCCAGGTCTAGGTATAGACCCTGCTTAATTCTGCCAGATCTTAAAAGAAGAATCAACATTAATGGGTCTATAAATATTTCATAAAATAGAAAAGGACAGAGTGCTACCAGAATCTTTTTATGAATCCAGAATCCACCTGATACCAAAAGCAGATAAAGATACAAAAACAAAAACAAAAAAGGAAATTAGACACCAATCTCCTTGATAACCTAGATACAAATGATGGCAATAAAATTAAGTAAATTAAATTAAAATGAAGTCAGCAAACCAAATTCAATAACACAGAGAAAATATAATTCACCATGATCAATTTGGCGTCATCCCAAATACCTAATGATGGTTCAACATATGCAAATCAAGAAATATGATAGATTATGTAAATGGACTCAAGGTCTGAAAACACATGATCATCTCAATAGGTGCATAAAAGGGTTCTGATGAACTCCAACACCATTCATGATCAAAAGCCTTGAATAAACGACACACAGAAAAGTCATACCTCAACATAATAAAGGTTATATATGAGAGCCCTATGGCCAGCATCACAGATGGGAGAAAACTCAGTGTTCCCATTAAAGTCAGGAACAAGTGGTGGTCACTGTTTCCACTCTTGCTCAGTCTAGTGCCTGAAGTCTAGCTAGAGCAAGAAGAAAAGAGAAGGAAACAAGGGTAAACAATTAGTTGAAATGCCCTTATTTACAGATGACATGATTCTATACATAAGAAATCTAACGACACCACCAGAAAACTCTGAGATAGTAAACACTTTCAGCAAAACAGCAGGATACAAAATTAACAGACAAAAATCAGTAGCCATCCTGTATAAAAACAACAAACATACTTGGGATCAAATTGTGGAAACAATCTCATTCACAATTGCCTAAAACAAATAAACTCAACCAAGGAAGTGAAATATCTACAATGAAAACTCTGAAACACTGAAAAACAAAATTGAAGAAGACACAAGACAAAGTGGAAAGACCTCCCATGCTAATGGATTTGAAGAATCAATATTGTGAGTAGCTGTGCTGCCAAGACCAGTCTACAGGTTCAATCCACTCCTCATCAAAATTTCAATCTATTCTTTACAGAAACAAAAATAAATAAATTCGCATATACAAAAGCACAAAAAATGAACAATCCACTCCAAAAATAATTAGTACTGAAAGTGTGTGGTATCATACCTGATTTCAAGGTACACTATAGAGTCATAATGCTAGAAATGGCATGGTAATGATACAAAAACAGCACAGATCGCTGAAGTAAAATAGACTACCCAGATAAAAACCCACACAATTAAAGCCACTTGGTTTTTTGACAGAGATGTCAAAAATATACATTGAAGAAAAGACAAGTTCTTAAATGAATGGTGTTGGAGAAACTGGGTGTCTGAAATTAGATCTCTATCTACCATCTTGCACATAAACCAACTCCAAATGTATCAAAGACCTTAATGTAACATCTGAAACTGTAGGAGAAAAGAGCAGGGAAAACACTTCAAAATTGGCATAGGCAAGGACCCTCTGAAAAGGACTCTATCACTTAGTAACTAATTCCAATTGCTGACTAGTGGACCTTGGAGAATTAAAAAAAAAATAACTTCTGTACAAAAAAAGGAAATAATTGAGTGAAGAGGCAGCCTTCAGAACGGGAGAAAAATCTTTCCTAACCACATGACTGACAGAGGATTAATATTTAGAATACGCAAATAAATTAAACAAGAAATCGAACAACACAACCAATAAATTGACTAATGAAATGAACAGAATTTTCAAGAGATAGACTACAAATAGTCGATGAACTTTTGAAAAAATGTTCAACTTTAAGAGCCATCAGAGAAATGCAAATTCAAACTACATTGATATTCCATCTCTCCCCAGTCAGAATGGCAGTCATTTAGAAAACAAATAACAAATGTTGGTTAGGTTGTGACTAGTGAGAGTGTGAACTAGCCCAGTCTATAAGGCAGTTCATCAAAAGCCTAAAAGTTGGGCTATGGAGAAGCTCGGTGGTTCAACACTTACCCAAGTGTGAGAATTTGAGTTTGGATTCCCAGAACTCACATAAAACCAAATGCAAGAGAGTACCTCTGTAATCCTTTCACTCTCATAGTGAGATGGGAGGTGGACACAGAATCTCTTATTCCCCCCCCCCAAAAAAAAAAACAACTAAAAATAGATCTACCATATGACCCAGCAACATCACCCCCTAGATACTTACCCAAAAGACTCCAAATCACTGCATCTCAGAGGCACTTGCACAGAAATGCTTATTACAGCACTCTTCACAATAGCTAAGCGGTGGAACCAGCCTAGGTGCCAGGATCAGAGAAACTGATAAAGAAAATAAGTTATGGGCTGATGGGGATGACTCAACAGGTAGGGAAGCTTGCCACACAGGCCTGACAACTGAGGTTCAGTCCTCAGAGCTCAAGTGGAGGTAAAGAGAGAGAAACAACTCCAGAGGGTTGTGTCCGGCCTCCACATGCATACCATGGCATGCACACAGGCAGTAGTAAGGTAATTTAAATGGTTTCCTTAAAAATATAAAAAGAAAATGTAATATGTATCCACAATAAAAAAAATTTTCAGCCATAAAAACAATTGTAATTCTCAGGGAAATGGATGCAATTGCAGGTGATCATATTAAGTGAATAAGATATCTCAAACATGGTTATCATGTTTTCCCTTATGGGTGGGTCATAAAGATTATACAGACACATAAAATCAAAATGATACAAAAGTAGATATGAAAAGTCTAGGAGGACTAATGGGGACGAGGGAGAGGGGAAGTAGAAGGGAAGTTTATGGATATGGGGGAAATATGCTCAAAATGGAATGTATACTTGTATGGAAAAAGCCCTTCTATAACACAATACCATGATAAACATATGCAATGAGATCATTTTAAGCATTTTATAATATTCAGAGGGAGAATACAACAGACACAAAGACACAAGGAGAAATTAACTTCTAGCCAGAAACTATAAAAATCTAGGAGAAAATGGAATGATGCCTTTTAAGTGCTAAAACTTGTCAACCCAGAATTCTATACTCAGACAAAAAAAAAAAAGAAGGTGAAAATAAGGTTTTCAAGCAAAAGCTGAGAGAATTCATCACACCAGCAGATCTGCACTACAGAAAATGTTACATGATGTCAAATGTAAACCCAAATCTACACAAAATAACAGAACCCATAAATAAGTGGATATACAGAAGCTTTGATCTTTTGGTTATTCAAATGATTCTAACAACACTTTGTAGTGCTTAAAACATAAAAGTAAAGATTAGTGACAATTGCACAGAAGACCAGAGACAGAAATGAAACATGCAGTTTTATGTTAATTAAACTGTAAGTGAAACAATACACTATTTGGAGGGTTGGCTATGATAAACCAAGGACTCATGTGTCAGTCCTAGAATTTAAGAAGTTTTTGTTAGTAGGAAATGCATACAAGTATTCCTCAGTAGGGGAATGTCTTGAGTGTCCTATTACCAAGCAGTTCAGAAAAGCCATTCTTCTATTTGTCTGTTTGTTTGTTTACTATAAAAATAAAATAATATAAAACAAAAACTAACACACTGGAATTGGACACAACAAACAAACAGTAGGAAAAAGAGTCCAAGAAAAGGAACAAGAAACGGAGACCCACGCTCTTGCACATTTAGGAATCCCATAAAAACACTAAACTGGAAGTCATAATACACAAAGGACCAGATGCAGACCTGTTCAGGCCCTGTGCATGCTGCCTCAGTCTCTGTGAGTTCATATGAGCTGTGATCAGATGATTTATAGGGCCTTGTTTTCCTGGTGTCCTCTACCCCCTCTGGCTCTTGAACTTTTTCTGCCTCCTTTTCTTCAGGCTTCCCTGAACCCAAGGCGGGGCGGGGCACGGGGGAGGGGGGGGTTGATGGAGACATTCCATTTAGGGCTGAGTTTTTAGAGGTCTCTCACTCTCTGCACATTGTCTGGCTGTGGGTCTCTGTATTTGTTCCTATCTGCTACAGGAGAAAGCTTCTCTGATGATGGCTGAATAAGCCACTGATTTATGGGTGTAGCAGAATATCATTAGGAGTCAGTTTATTGCTACATTTTTTTTTAGAACAGTAGTATTTGGATAGCCTAGTCCCTGGACTATCTAGCCTCAGGTTCTTGGTCACCCAAACAGGGTCAGGTATGGGTTCCATCTGGTGGAGTGGGCTGTAAATCAAATCAGATATTGGTTGGTTACTCCCACAAGCTTTGTGCCACCATTGCCATAGCATATCCTGCAGACAGGACACCGCTGAAGATCAAAGGGGTTTGGGTTGGGTTGATGTTTGTATTTCTCCTTTGGTAGTGTGCAGAGTACCTACCTTCCTGTACCAAAGATGCTTAAAAGGTAAATTGAAAGAGTGCTGGAGCCAGGGTGGCAAGATACAAACTGGTGATTCTGAATGAAATATACATAGTTCTTCACATGATTGTTGCAACTTTTCTATACATCTGAAAGTATTTAATTATTCATTTATTTAATGTGTAAGAATGTTTTTCAAGCCGGGTGGCGGTGGTGCACGCCTTTAATCCCAGCACTCGGGAGGCAGAGCCAGGCAGATCTCTGTGAGTTCGAGGCCAGCCTGGTCTACAGAGCGAGCTCCAGGACAGACACCAAAACTACACAGAGAAATCCTGTCTCAAAAAACAAAAAATAAAATAAAATAAAATAAGAGTGTTTTTCTTGCATGTGTGTATGTGCACCATGTATGTGCCTGGTGCCTGAAGAGGTCAGAAGAGGACATCAGATACCCTGAAACTGGAGTTAAAAATAGTTATGAGCCTCCGTGTGAATGCTAGGAATCAAATCCAGTTCTCTGCAGGAGAAACAAGTGCTCTTAACCACTGAGCAATCCATCCATCCCTACATTATCATTATTATTCTTAAATTCTAATTTGTCAGTCGTATTTCCAACCTGGAGCTTTTTAACACCTCCCCACTCCTTTCCACCTCCAGAACCTCCCTCATGCTGTTTCTATATCACCAGTAAAATATCAATGCAGTCACTCCATTCTCTTGTTTCAAAACCTTCCATGCGCCCCCACAAATCCAGGTCCCTTCTCCTTGCTTTCCTCAACCTATCTCCAGCATACAGGAGCTGTGTGGGAGGTCTCTCCTAAAGAGCTACAGGGGCACTGTGTGGTACGCATGATTATAAGCTGACAATCAGATGTTTCTCTTTGTGTACCATCTTTCTTGCCATCAAGAATTCCTCATCGTGGGTCATGGTTTACATTGATCCTTTCTCCTTTCTTCTGTAACTATTAGCCTTTGCTTTACCCAAACCCCACCCATGACATCATCAAAGAAAAACATAATCATTTCTCCTTCTGGAAGCATAATAAGTCAATCCTTCTTCATCTGGAGCTTCTGGGAAGAGCCAGAGACCAGCCATTGTCCTTCAGGCAATGTTTGTCATCCTAGCCTCCCATCTGAGCTACCTGAGAAGCTAGAACTTCACCTCAAACCAGAGTCATCATCAGAATGCCCAGAGCTGAGGCTGATATCGATCCTGGTGTATATTGAGCCCAACCCACATGGTGCCCTAGGAGATCTCAGAGCCACCATGGAACTTAAGCCAAAAAAGCAACACATCCTCTCAAGGGAGGTCTGAAGGGCCATGACTGTCTCATCCATTCCCCTTTTGGCTTATTACTGGCTCAAGAACCAGGGCAGTCTTCATCAGGTACTATGCTAGACTTTAGGATACCCATAACAGGGATTCACAGGAAGTGCTACTCATTCTTGAGTAACACACATAGGTCAGGCATTTTATATGTGCTTATTGACTTAAACAAATCAGGATAGATTTGTTAGATTTGGGTTAGATATTGTTATCCCCATTGTATACGTGAGAAGAAGGATCAAGAAAGTCAGATAGGTTCCCAGATCCCATGCTAGTAAATGACAACACAAAATTTGAATGCTGATCCACATACTTACCAAGACATCTCTTTCCTCTTTTCCCATTCTGCAATTTATTTATTTTTGCATAGCCCATTGACTCAAAGAAGGCAAAACCATAGACATCTCTTTTCCACACAATCCCACTCTTGTGGGTGATTATCAAGTTCTGGCTGCAGCTTATCAGAAAGAGTTCTTCTATGTGAATACCATGATAATGCTGATGCCAGGGCTGAATGTCCCAGTACATCCTTCTGTCTGAGTCTGCTCTTCACATGACTGAGCAAAGGAGCGTCTGGGATGGCTTGCTTCTGAACATCTAAGTGTACAGATGTCAAATCAAAGGGGATTATGAGTGTCCTAATGTGCCCAGGACCATGTGCAAATTAATGAGATGTCACATCAAACTTACATGCGCTCAAAGTCCTGTTAGTTGCAAAATAAGCAGGTCATGTTGACAGTAAAGGTGATGTCAGTAGCTCTGAAAAAAAATCCATTATCTCCAATGTGCTTTATATGCTTCTCTGTAAACATTTTATCACCTCAGAACTCAAGGGACACAAGACCATGAAAAAGGCCATGAAGGTTATTGGCTATCAGAATCATATGAGGGATAAATATTAAACAGTAAAACTGTCCAAAGATGAATTCACACCCATGGGAAAGAATTACATTAGGCAATAGCTTGAGGAAGACCAGGGCCCACAACTCTACTGAAGCTTTCCAATAACTCTTCAAGGGAGATGAGCAAGTAAGTCTCTGTATTAGTTACCTGTTGCTGTGTGACAATTTGATCCAAACTTGAGCAATTTGAAAACCTTGCACATTTATTACCTCACAGTTTCTGTGAGTCAAGAATCCAGGACTAGGCTAGCTGACTCTTCTTGTGTAAGGTTTCTTATAGGGCTACCATAATCTTGGCTGAAGGAGGATCCACTCCCAAGCTCATACCCATGTCTGTTGGACCTGGTTCCTTGAGGGTTGCTGGACAAAGGGCTTCAGTTCCTCGCTTTGTTTGTTACTTTCCTGTTGCTATGATAAAACCCTTGACGAAAAGCAACTTAGAGAAAAAAATTTTCATTTTTAGTATGTCTATGGTGGGACTAATTTATTGATTTATGTATGTTGAACCATCCCTGCATCTCTGGTATGAAGCCAGTTTTATCGAGGTGGATAAGGTTTTTTTTTTTTTGCTGTGTTCTTGAATTTGCTTTTCAAATATTTTAATGAAAACTTTTACATCTATGTCTATAAGCGATATTACTCTTTAATTTTTGAGGGTCTTGTAAAGCTTTGGTATCTGGATAATAGGGGCTTTATGAAAAGAATTTAGAAATGTTCCATCAGTTTCTATTTTGAGGAATAACTTGAAGAGGCATTAGTTCTTCTTTGAAGGTCTGGTAGAAGTCTATGCTGAATCCATCTGGCCCTGGGCTTTTTTTAGTTGGGTAATTTTTAAATACTGCTTCTATTTCACTAGTGGTTATGAGTCTGTTTGTATTGTTTCTTACATCTTGGTTTGACTTTGGTAGGTTGTATATGTCAAAAAATTTATCCATTTCATATAGGTTTTCCAGTTTAGTGGAATACAGATTTTTTAAATTATGTCCTATTCTCTGACTTTCCCTGCTGTCTATTGAAGTATCTCCCTTTTCATCTCTAATTTTATGAATTTGGATCCTCTGTATCTCTCAGTTAATATGGCTAAATATTTGCCAATTTTGTTGATTTTTTTCAAAGAACCAACCTTCATTTCATTGATTCTTTGTATTGTTTTTGCTCATTTCTTTGTTTCTATTTCACTGATTTGAGCTTCAAGTTTGATTATTTGATTATTTCTTCCCCTATACTTTTGGGGTGTTGTTTCTTCCTAACACACCCAAACAGCACCTCTGGGTACCAAGTGTTTAACTACATGAGCTTCTAGGGAACATTTCTCATTCAAACCACCACATTCACCAACTACAGACCAAAGGCTCCCTCAGTTATTTTTCTAAGTGGGCCTCTCATAAAAACAACTGGTTTTTCTTGGAATAAAAGAACAAGAAAACAATTAAGAAAGTCACGGTCATTCTGCCACCCAGTCTCAAAGCTGGAACCTCATTATTTTTCCATATTCCATTAATCCGAAGGAAGCCATTAGGTCCAGCCCACATTTGAATGAAAGGGTTACCCAGTGGTACAAATTCCAGGAGTTGAGACTGATTGGAGCCACCTTAGAGGAAACCCACAGTGCATGTCACCGTCAGCACTGGTCCTTAATGTTCCTTTCCACTATCACTTCAGAAACAACAGCAACCTTCTTAGGTGATGCTGCACTCGGGGGCCTATTCCAGGAGAGGTAGTCTTCTGTTTCTGTGGGCTTGATTCCAAATCCCAATATTCCTTATTATTATCTGATTCATCCTAATAGAGCTATGCTACAGATACACACACACACACACACACACACACACACACACACACACACACGGGCAAAGAAGAAACAGGAAAGAAATGACATGGAGTTTTTTTGGTTGTTTTTTGTTTTTAGTCTTTTAAAAATGCTTACTAGATAATATCCCTGAAAAATTAACCTCACAAAACACAGAAGGGATGTGAGGGTGGGGGTGGGGGGAGGAAGAAAGCAGGCCTGGTAGTGCACTACAGACAGACAGACGACAGACAGACAGACATGCCTACAATCTCATATATTCAGAAGATGAGGCAAGAGGATCACAAGTTTGAGGCCAAGCTGAGCAACATAGCAAGATCCTGTCTTGAAAGAAAAATTAAAAGGGACTGGGGATATAGTTCTGTGGCAGGACACTTGCCTGGCATATATAGGCAAAGCCCTGGGTTCAGTCCCCAGCAATGAAAAATAAAAGCAGACAAAAATCCTACAGGGGGCACATATTGTGACACTTGGGTGGTAGAGATGGGAGTATCCTAAGTTTAATGCCAGCCTAGAGAATACAGGGTAAGTTTGACCAGCCTGTCTCAAAGGAGGAGGAAAAAAACGGAAGAAGGGAGGGAAAGGGAAGGAAAGGAAGGAAGGAAGGAAGGAAGGAAGGAAGGAAGGAAGAAAGGAAGGACAGGAAAGGGGGAAGAGAAATAAGTTCAAGACATTCAAGTGTTACCTAAAGCAAGGACTACTCATATGACTCTTTTCTATTACTTAATAAAGTGTCAGTCTCAGGCACCCCCCTCTTTCTTTGAAAGACCCACCCTAGCTCCTTCTTAAGGAAAAGTTTCTCCTTAGGAGCCCAAAGTCAAAAGAGGTCATTTACCCTCTTTTTAATAACTCTAAAGAACCCTGGCCCCCTCTCCAGCCAGTCATCTATCATGGCATTTAAGTTCCCATAGTAATCAAAGGCTTGTTTCTTCCTTCTGCAGACAGATTGTCTGGGATCAATGCGCATACCAGGGCATTTTAAGCCATTTAATTGGTATTCAAAGTGGTGGTCCTGATTCTTTCTCCCTCACAGAAATGGATGCTGGATCATGCACAGGATGTTGAGCTGTTCCTGAGGAGAACACGCTCTGAGAAAGCCCTTGCAATCACATTTCCCCCAGCAGTCTCACACAGAAAATGTGTGGTAGCCGACTATCGAACACATCCAACCAGAAACAAATCATTGTTGTTAAGCATCACTGATAGGCCATCCACTAAGCAGATGTGTGAGGATTGGTGTGGTAATTACCTGCAGATGAGCTGCCAGCAGCTATTGCCTCGGAATGGTTTTCCAGGCACACAGAAATATTTTATATCTATTGTCTAATATGCCAGGACAATGTGCATTTGGTAGTGGTGTTTGCAATTCAAGTCTCTAATACTATGGGGCATTCTGAGTCTCAAATCTGTGCTTTTTCTAATTACTCTTACGTCCTAAATTTTCACCATTCAGTTTTGGTTTACATCAGTATCTGTAAATCATCAAAACTGGAGATTGAGTATTGAATGGCCTTCCTCCCAGCCTCTACTGGTAGCACACCTGCATCCCTAAACAACAACAATAAAGCCCTGTCCTTGGTTACCAATAAATATGTAGAATTCTTCACAACTACATCAAAACCTTGGAATGAGATAAGCTGCATTAAATTGTCCAATGATGTTTCAGAAAATCTAGTACATGAGATCTGACTGCCAAAGGAAGAAGATGCCACAAAGCCAAAGAAAAAGGTGAACAAATCAGGAATGATTAGAGGCTTAACCACAGAAGTGTCTCAGAGGCAGCAGAACAGGAAGTCCTCCGCATCTAGAGGTAGCAGGACAGGGCTAAGCTGGGCAAATGGCCCACAGATGATCAGGATTTACCTGGGGTTTCTAATTAGAAAAGAACTGTTAATGTCAGCATGCTGATATTAGTTAAATCCCAACATCAGTGGTTGGCACAAAATGCCCAGCTGACTCTTTGGTGGCTTTATCTTCATGGGCTTTGTTACCAACAAGATGGCTGTAGTCATGTTTCCCCACAAACTGAAAATTAACGAATTCCCTCAATACTGCCCACACATCTGTCCCTCTCCCAACACCCTCAGAATCTGGCTGGTCATCTCTGTGACTGACATATTGTCCTAGATAGAGATAAAATGGCATTCTCTTCTCAGGCTTCCTTCAGCCTGTTCCACTCCAGACTGCCCAGGGTGAATAGGACCTCTCTTCTCTGACACCATACTTAACTTTTACCTTTTTAAAAAATAATTTTTTATAAATATTTTTATTTTATACTTAATTTAATTTTACATATCAGCCACGGATTCCCCTGTCCTCCCTCCTCCCACCCCCCAGCCTTCCCCCCTCAACCCACCCCCTATTCCCACCTCCTCCAAGGCAAGGTCTCCCCTGGGGAGTCAGCCCAGCCTGGTACATTCAGCTGAGGCAGGTCCAGTCCCCTCCTCCCTGCACCAAGGCTGAGCAAAGTGCCTCAGCATAGGCCCAGGTTTCAAAAAGCCAGCTCATGCACCAAGGACAGGTCCTGGTCCCACTGCCTGGGGGCCTCCTAAACAGTTCAAGCTAATCAACTGTCTCACTTATCCAGAGGGCCTGGTCCAGTTCCATGGGGGCTCTTCAGCTATTGGTTCACAGTTCATGTGTTTCCGTTAGTTTGGCTATTTGTCCTGTGCTTTTTCCAGTCATGGTCTTGATATCTCTTGTTCATACAATCCCTTCTCTCTCTCGTCGATTGGACTCCTGGAGCTCCACCTGGGGTTTGACTGTGGACCTCTGCATTTGCTTCCATCAGTCACTGGATGAGAGGTCTATCATGACAGTTAGGGTGTTCGGCCATCCGATCGCCAGCATAGGTCAGCTCAGGCACTCTCTCGACCATTGCCAGTAGTCTATTGTGGAGGTATTTTTGTGGATTTCTGTGGACCTCTCTAGCACTCTACTTCTTCCTATTCCCATGGGGTCTTCATTTATCATGTTATCTCTTTCCTTGTTCTCCCACTTTGTTCCTGTTCCAGCTGGGACCTCCCGCCCCCCTAAGCTCTCTTTCCCCCAACCCTCCATTACCCCCCTCACCCCCAGTTTGCTCATGTAGATCTCATACATTTCTCTGTCTCTGGGTGATCCCTGTGTCTTTCTTAGGGTCCTCTTTACTAGGTAGCCTCTCTGGAGTTGTGAGAGATGGCTTAGAGGTTATGAGCACCATCTGCTCTTCCAGAGGTCATGAGTTCAATTCCCAGCAACTACATGGTGGCTCACAACCACCTATAATAAGATCTGGCATGCATGTAGGCAAAACAAAACAAATCTTAAAAAAAATAATTTTTTAAGATTTATTTATTTTATGTATATGATGTTCTATCTGCATGTACATGCATGTACACCTGCACGTCAGAAGAGGGCATCAGATCTCATTATAGATGCCTGTGAGCCACCATGTGGCTGCTGGGAATTGCACTCAGGACCTCTGGAAATGCTCTTAACCGCTGAGCCATCTCTCCAGCCCCCACTATGCTTGTCTTAAAAGGACCTTGCATCCTGCTGCCTCCTCCCCCACCCACCTCATCTGCTCTTCCACTTTGGCTCCTTTACCGCGAGCCACTTTCCTTCACCGTGATGCCTCTTACGGCAGTTCTAGGACCCAAGTGCAAAGAACCAGATACCCTAACTTCCCCCATCAAGCTCACCACCCCCACTTTATTTCCCCTTTTATTAAACATAAATTCTTTTCTCATACAATAAAATCTGAATACTGTTTCCCCTCACTCTACTCCTCCCAGTTCTTGCCCTCTTCCTCGCTCACCCAGATCCACTCCCTTTCTGCCTCTCGTTAGAAAAGAACGGGATTCTAGGAGATAACAACAAAGCATAACAAAATAAAAATATAATAGATAAAAACAAAAACCAGCATATCTAAGTTGGACAAAACAAGCCTGCAGAAAAATAATAAAAGCGCCCCAAGAGAAGGAACAAGAATCAGAGACCCACTTGTTCACACACTCAGGAGTCCCAATAAAGTACTAAACTGAGAGGTAATAGTATACAAACAGAGGACCTGGTGCAGATCCATGAAGGCCCTGGGACTGCTGCTTCAGTCTCTGTGATCCCTGGTTCCATTTGCCTCATCTTCCACAGGGTTCCCTCCCTGAGCTCTGAGGGAAGAGATTTGATGGAGACATCTTGTTTAGAGTTGTATGTTCCAAGGTCTCTCTCTCTTCATAATGTCTGGTCTGGCTGTAGGTCTCTATATTTGTTCCCGTCTGTTGACGGAGGAAGACTTTCGGATGTTGGCTGAATAAAGTACCAATCATAATTATCTTTTTGAGTCTGGGTCACCTTACTCAGGAGGATTTTTTTTCTAGTTCCATCCATTTGCCTGTAAATTTCATAATGTCATTTTTTTTAAGAGTTGAGGAATACTCCATTGTGTAAACATACCACATTTTCTTTGCCCATTCTTCTGCTGAGGGACGTCTAGGCTGTTTCCAGTTTCTGGCTATTGTGAATAGAGCAGCAATGAACATGGTTGAACAAGTGTTCCTACCACCTCTATTTGTAACCTCTGAATTGAATGTTCTGCCTTCCCTTTCCTATTGCTGTTATAGATAGACATTCGGAGCTCTCCCCGTTTTCTTCTGGGGCTTTCCAACCCTGTTCCCATCTACTTCTCCAATATCTGCTCCCAACATCCTGAGAGATGTGAATCGTCTATGCTTCTTCAGCATCCTCTTCGTCTGAACAGCGCCATATTCTGTGAGCGCTAACTTGTCTGACCTCCGGAACATAAAGATAAGGACTGAAGAAGAGGTACGAATCAGGTGGGAGTTTCAGGGCAGCAGCCCTTATCTTGCCTTCGTGCAAACCTTCCACCCTCTTCTCCACCCCGCCAGTGTTCTCTGGCCGAGTGCCTGGATACACCACGTAGATCCATCACCATTTAACTCTGCTCCACTAAGGCCCCAGGATTCTGACTACCCTTGACTTCGCACCCACTGAAATCCGACTTACAGAGTCAGCACTGAAGTGTGGCATGGTCTGGCAGCTTTAGGCAAAGACAGGCCAGGCAGACCAGCTATCAGGTAGCGCTGGCCTCAGGGTTCTTCTCTGCGTGATTGTGCTACAGGAGATTGTGTTGACCATCCTTGGTCCTGCCCTCTGGCTCTCAGAAGATGACTCCATCCCTTGCATCACTGAAAAGAGCTACTCTTAATTCCTGCCCTCCTGTGCTCTCACCTTCCTCTAACCGCTACTCCTGACCTGTCTCTCTCCCCTACCCTCATTCCCCTTCTCTGGGTGACAAATTACTCTCCCATGGCGTTTTCGCCTGAGATGTTTTCATAGCAGGGACTGG
This sequence comes from Peromyscus attwateri, assembly GCA_902168425.1. Lineage (NCBI taxonomy): Eukaryota > Metazoa > Chordata > Mammalia > Rodentia > Cricetidae > Peromyscus > Peromyscus attwateri. The sequence goes on along the minus strand of CABHPP010130181.1, from coordinate 2,778 downwards.
CCACTGCTTACGCCCAACTCCAACCCAGACTGCCTGGATTACAGAGTAACTGCCGTTTTCTTACAGAGAAAGTAGTGCCTGGAGCCAAGAATCCAAGCCGCTAGGCAAAAGTGAAGGGCGTTTTACAACATACCCTGTTTTTTTCCCTCTATCCTGATGTAGCTTCCATGCTGCTGTAACAGGATTCTCCAGGGAGGAGCCCAGGAGACACTTGAGTTTGTATCAGAGAGATAGTTTTTTATTGAATATTTGTTGACAGGGAAACATTCAGGGATTTCTACATAGAATTTTTAATTTTCGTTTCTGTTGTTACTGAGAATTTTATTGCCTTGGTTTGTGCTCTAAACTTCCCTTTCTTTTATTTTTTTTATTATCTATTTCTATGAATTCAAACTTCTTTTATTTTCCTTTTAAAGTATTTTTGTAATCCTCTTTTTCAAAGTATTAACACTCAAAAGAACATTCTTAATGCCTTAATCTTGCACTTCAACTTCAAACCACCTTCTGAGTTTTTTAGAATTTTTCCCTGTGGGCTTCAGTCCGGAGCCTCTTCCTCTGCTCTGCTTCACTTTGATGTAGTTAACCTTTTACATCATTAGTTTACATGTTTTTATCCTTGATCTTAATTAAGTCTTGTTTGCTAAATTATCATGACTTATAATTCTTGGTTTTTATTTTTATCTTAAATTTTATTGACAGCTTCCTGACCTCCTTTTTAACTGATTTTAGTTTCAGCTTTTCCCTGCTTCCCACTTTCCTTTAGGAACCCCAATCTTTTTCTAACCCCTTCATCCTAGGTTTTATTTATCTGTCACTATCCTTTTACATTTTTCTGACTGGACTCTACTCTCTTTCTTAGTCTGTCCTTTGCCTTTTAATCACACCTCGATGTTTCACCTTTAATATTAACTTAACCTTCATTGACTTTCTTATTTTACTTAAGTTTCATTTCTTTCCTTTCTTCTCCTACATCTTTATTTTTTATGATTTGCTTAGAAATTGCTAGCAGGGCTAGTAAAGACAGTAAAACTCCCATTTCCCCCAGACAGACCAAGGTACAATCCCTATGACGGCCCAACCCCTACACCTCATGGGCTGGTGTCCTCACTCCTTCCGAGGAGACTTGCAAGGTCTCTACCTCCAGACTGGCATCTTCTGAGTGGTGCTGAAGGGGATGATCCTAAGTTTAATAAAGGACATTGCTTCCAGATATTTCAAGTTATCCCATGTATATGTTTTTAAATTCATCTTTGGGGACCTGTTTTAGTTTTGGAGATGCCCCCCACCCCAAGCTTCAGTCAACATAAAAGTGTATTTTTTTTAATCCCAGCGAAATGAAACAGCAAGTAGTTTAAGGATGAGGATGTTAAATTCTTTCAGGATCCGAGAGAGGAACACGTTTCTGAGTTTGCCATCAGGAACAGGAGGAAGTGCTTATCCTGGTTCCACTTCTTGTACACACTGCTCGTATCCCGACATGCACCAGCTACAAGAGATCTCAAAGCCAAACAGGAGGCCCAATTCCAAGCAAGTTCCCCAGGCGGACCTGACAACAGGCATCACTCACACTACCCTCTCACCTCTCTGCATCCTGTATTTCCCACAACAGCAGTCTTCTTACCTGCTAATTTTATACTACTTTGTGGCATTTTGTATGTTCTTAGTTATCATAAATCCCACTGAAACACTGTGTTGTGTGGCTATTGTTGACCTTAGGTAAGATAAGTGTCCTCTTGCTACCTCATCTTCCTCATCTTTGGAATGGAGATGATAGTATCTATCTGGTGGATGATTCAAGGAGTCAGTGACAGCCTGCTGGCCCACCACTTAGCACCATGTGGGGCATACAAGACAAGCATAATAATTGAAGTCAAAATCAAGAACTCAGTGAAAGAACTAAAACCATCTAATAAGTGAAGCAAAGGATGACAGAATGCATGGAGAACATTTCCAGAGTTAGGGGCAATGATATCTTCCATCCCACCTGCTCTTCTGCAAAGTGAGCTGCTAGGTTACCACCAAGAGATAGTCTGTGCTCCCACCTTGATAAACCTAGGGAATCTAGGCCAGCCCTGTGATTTCTTAATCAATAATATATAGCAAAAATGATTGTGCACATTCTAGACATGGCCCTTAAGTTCCCTGGGGACTTCCATTCCTTGTCTGTAAGAAGCCAGTCATCATTTTAAACATGCTGCTACCATGGGATCAACACACTAAGTGATCTCAAGGCATGTGAAGAAGGCCTAAAGAATAAGAAGCCATTTACAGAAGGAAAAACAAAATGCCCTGAAGGTACATGTGCATAAAGAAGTCATCTTGAAAAAGGACCCATTCAGCACCTCTGCTACTTGGCTCGCTGGTACCCAGCAATTTGTTTGCCAAATTTGCCATAACTCTAAATGATGCTCTGAATTATAGATAAGTGAATCCCAAATGGCTACTGATTATGCATAAAGATGATAAAAGTGTTCTCTTTCTAAGAATTAAATGAAGATATCTATGCTCTGTGGAAATGAGTTTGTAATTTATCAACAATGTCTGCACAAGACAGGAGTTGAAACACTCCTGATAGGCATTGAAAATACATATGTGTTGCTCTGCTGATGCCCAGATGAGGCTTGCCCCTCTCTGAGTGTATACAGAGGAGGGGTGGGTTTGGGGAGGGGGTGGAGGAGAGGACAAAGGGGAGAGAGTGGGAGTATAGGAAGGAGGAGAGGTTGTAGTCAGGATGAAAAATAAATAAATAAATTCAAAAAGGAAGAAAAATACATATAT
>CABHPP010130178.1:23209-40029 GCA_902168425.1 Peromyscus attwateri | reverse complement strand
AGCTAATCATTTGATATGTTGAATTTATTGCATTATAAAATTATATAAAGTGCAGGGCATGAGTTTAAAATAATAAGGGTTATAGAATGTTTTAAAAGAAATACTACAGGAATTTGAGGTTCAAAACTGAATCTTTGATTCTTTAAAAGGGCATTTCACTTACCATGAAAGTGTTATTTCAATACATTAGGAAATCTTCCAAGTCCAGGGAAATACAAGATTATCAGTTACTCATTATCAGGTCAGACTGAGTTTCACCAAACAGACAAAGAACAATGGCATGACCTGAAGACCACAGGTAGGAACTGTGAGTGGAAGTGAGGCAAATGTCCATGAGGTATCACCAAGAAGAAATTCATTAGCTCACCAACAAAGCCATCCATGAACAGACATCACCATTTTCCTGTCTCTGGAAGACCCCATTCCTATCTGTAGTCTTGTTTACTTTATCTATCTTAACCTATAAAAGTTATAAAGTACTAAAAAAATCTATTATATAACCATATTCAGACACTGACAGAATCAAAACACACTTTCCAGGGGACAACTGATTTCTCTGACTCAGCACATTTCCTGTTCTCAACTAAACAAATAAAAGCATCAAAATCTTAAGTTGTGTATAATCAAATATGCAGAGTATTCTGTCAAGGATGAAGACGCACACCACTGTAAATGCTTTTTTGAGTTTAGTAATGATGCCCTTGTTTCTTGAGTAAGGCTTACGTGGCAGATCTATGTTAATATATCATTTAATCTAATAAGCCGAGAGGCATGCATTACTAGCATCTCAATTTTATAATGAAAAGTTTGAGACTTTGATAAATGAAGTGACTTTATAGGTAGGATTTAAGCTAAGTTCTGTTTGATTATGACCCCCATTCACTTGATCCCTAAGTAATTGGCAAGAGAAAAAGGCTTCTAAATGAAGATATTTGGAAGGGTAATAGGAAATTTATCTAACCATTTTACAAATGACTTTTTAAAATCTGCACTAATAGGTTCCACTACTCAGGACTACATGAAAGTATTTAAACTGATATAAATGGGTTGTTTACTTAAATCATTCTGCAAGGACTTTTATCATTAAATATTTTTTTCCTCTTCACATTTAGGTTCTAAAGACTTTTTAGAAAAATAGACATAAAAATCATGACATAAAAACTATATTAAGCAATAAAAAGATGTTCAGATGGGACAGTAAAACAGGGCTCTGACTATGGCTTTTGGCTCTGTATGTCTTAAGTCTATATCCTGGAATCATGGACATATTAGCCAAAGTTTACAGAGAAGATAGATAAACTGCAGTAGATGGCCATGCTCTTCCCTGCTTCCTGTACTTCCCCAGAGGGAGCATCTGGCTTGGGTGAAGGCCAAGTAGGTTTCAGATCCTGAAGTTGGCTGATGTAGATATTATCATTCCTTCAAAGCATTTGGAACTGAGGACTCAAAAACTCTGACTGTAAAGATTGTATGGGTATTGCTAGCGTCAGTGGAGTGAGTTAATGCCAAATGTGACCATCAGTAAAGTTTAGTTTGCCTATAATATCATACTAGACAGAAATTGAGTAAAAGACAAGGCCAGTCTTCTCTGTATATTCATGAAGATTCAGAGCACTTTCCTACAAACATGTAGGAAATGCAGCCCTTTAATGAAGAGGGTATAGCAGAGGCAGCTGCAACTGATCAGATGAAACAGAATGAAGCAATCAGGCAGCCTTAATACATGAGTATCAGTAGAACCAGCATCCTGCCACTTGGTATGTACTCAAGGGAATAAAAAGCTAACTCAGGGTTCCTAGATCTCATGACGTCTACAAGTGTCCTAAATGAGGAGAAATTAATTGGCCATTAAGAAGACTTCATGGATCCAGACTATTCAGTTGGAAGCATTGCTAAATAAGAAACTGACAGTAAACTTTGACTATACTGCTTGGCTGAAACCAAATAAAAATGGTCAGTTAAGTAGCTTTTATCATCACGATTTCTAACGCTAGAAGGACAGATCTTGGAACAATAATATGCCAGTTTTTAATATTTTACCATTATTTCCCACCAAACTCTTCTAAGAAAAATGAACATAATTCATGATTCTAGATTAATCATCACAAAACGTCTTTGCTAAATTCTTTTCATAGATTTCCCTGTGTACTTCATGGAATACCAGTGCACCTTAGTGATGTATCAACAAGGAACAGTCTGTGCTTTTTTACTGGGGAATTGAGACCATTGACATTGAGGGTTATCAAGGAGTATTTATTGATTCCTGGTATTTTGTTGTTACAGTGTGCCCCCCCCTTTTGTTTTACTGATCTTGGATTATTTATTCCTCATGTTTTTCTGGGTGTGTTTACCTCTTCAGACTGATGCTTTCCTTCTAGTGCCTCTTGTAGAGCTGAATTGGCATGTAGATATTACTTGAATTTGTTTTTATTGTGGGATGTTTTTCTTTCTCCATCTACTGCAATTGATAGTTTTTCTAGGTATAGTTATCTTGGCTAGCATCTGTGGCATCTCAGAGTTTGTAAAACCTTTTTCCTGGGCCCATCTGGCTTTCAGAGTCCCCAGTGAGAAGTTAGATGTTATTCTAACGGGTCTACTTTTATGTTACTTGGTCTTTTTTTCCTTTGAAGCTTTTAATATTCTTTCTTTGTTCTGTACATTTAGTGTCTGCATTATATGTGTCCCGGGGAATTTCTTCTCTGTTCTGGTCTATGGGGAATCCACTAGACTACATATACCTTGATAGGTAACTCCTTCATTAGCTTAGTGAAATTTTAGTCTATGATTCTTATTGAAAATATTTCCTGTGCCTTTGATCTGGGTTTCTTCTCCTTCTTCTATTCTGATTATTTACAAATTTAGTCTTTTCCTGGATATTTTGTGCTTGAATTTTTTTTTTTAGATTTAACATTTTCTTTGATAGAGGTATCCAAACTTTCTACCTTGTCTTCAATGTCTGAGATTCTTTCTTCCCTGTCTTGTACTCTGCTGGTGAAGCTTATCTCTGAGATTTTTATTTGGCATCCTACATTTTTCATTTCCAGTTTTATTTAAATTTTGGTTTAATTTAGTGATTATAATTTTACCTTTGTGTCTTGAACATTTTTCATAATTTAATTCCACTGCTTGTTTGAGTTTTCACAGACTTGATTAATGGATTTATTCATATAATCTATAAGGTCCTTGAATATATTCCTAATTGCTGTTTTGAAGTCCTTGTCTTGTGCTTTAGCTATATTACATTTCTCAGGGTGTACTGTAGTAGGGTTACAGGTTCTAGTGGAGGCATATTGTCTTGACTGTTAATGATTTTGGTTTTGTACTGGTGTGTAGCACAAATTTTAGAAGGTCTTATTAATAAAAACAAACCCGGAGCCAGTTGTTGGGGTGAACACTGGAAGATCAGAGAGACAGAATAGGCCACAGCTACCTCACCTTGACAGTTCCTCAGCTGATCCTATTTCCTCAGACTGGAAGCTTCAGAGTCCTCATCCAGAGTGAATCTCAGCTGAACTGCTGCTCAAAAGCCTAAAAGCTTAACCAGGCCTAGTTCCTCATCCTCACGCCTTAAATACCTTTCCTGGGATTAAAGGCTCTTGTTACCATGCCTGGCTGTTTCCAGTGTGGCTTTCAATGCTAGGATTAAAGGTGTGTGTGCCACCATTTTCTGGCCTCTGTATCTAGTGGCTGTTCTGTTCTCTGACCCCAGATAAGTTTATTAGGGTGCACAATATTTTGGGGAACACAATATCACCACACTAGTGTCCTGGCATCTGGGTTGAGATGATTGAAGTTTTTCTAGGTGTTGATATCTAGTCTTGTCTTTATTGGTTTGGTGTTCCAGAGTGAAGGTCTAGGTTTAGAGTGGGTCGGTAGTCTGAATCTCACTGGGGCCTCCAGAAAATGTTAATCCCACCAGTTGAGAATAAGATCACTATAACAATTTAAAGTCAAACTCGAAGCAAGCTTTAATTAAATCTTGGCCAGGTTGATAGACTCCCTGGCAAGATCTATCACTGGTTTCCCAGAAAATGTCCAAGGCTCCAAGGCTGCCTTCAGTTCTTGGACTATCAAAGTGAACTGCCATGCTGAGAAATGTAGCAAGCATCCATGGAGTCCTCCTGGTTAGTCATAGTCTCCTTCTGTTTTGTTGGATCTCTGTTTGAGACATGGAGGGAGGTTGATGGGACCCCAATATTCTCCTGTCCAGGGCAAATAGTGAAACATCATCACCTGCCCACCTGGTTCTGCTTGATTGGAAAGTTTTTTCTATTTCATGCTGAAAATTTTGTCTGTTTGTTAGAAAGTTTTGTCTGTCTGTTTTGTGTCTGCCTGTTTTCTAGGAAAGTTTTTGTCTGTGTTTCCTGGTGTGTCCGTAAATTTTATTACAAGCACAGAGCTGAGACAGAAATGGGTCAAATATTTTTGCTGTCTCTTTTGCCACCAGCCACCAGTTACCACCACTGCCATGGCTGCTCTTATGGCTGGGGCTCAGAATTTATCTCTAGGCTCTCTGGTCACTGGATTCAGATTAGCAGGAGTTCAGATGTATTTTTGGCATTGATAACATTAAAGTTGTTTGATGCATGATACTAATTGGTATTAACAATAAAAACCTGGAGTCAGACATTAGGGCGAAAGCTGAAAAATCAGACAAACAGAGCAGTAGCCACTAGAGACTCTTTCCTCTATGAATGTTCAGACCAAATGGGGAAAGACAAGGAAATATAAGCAACTTCACCTCTGGCAAAGCAAGGGAGGAAGAGGTAGCTACTAAAAAGGAGGCAAGATGAAAATAGCTAAACAAATTAAGAAATAGTAAACAGTAAATAAACCTTAAAAGTCAGAGTATACAGGAAAGCATGCAGAACCCCTAGAAATAGAAAACTAAAGGGATGTCTATGGGTATCCAGCAGTGCTCATGAGAAACAAGACAACTAGAGAGCTGAAGCTGGATCCTAATTAGTCTTAACAATAAAAACCTGCAGTCAGATATCGAGGGTGAAAGCTGAAAGATCAGAGAAGCAGAGCAGCCAGCCACTTCTTACCTCTTTGAAATCTCAGATTTCACACACAGTGAATGTGTGGGGATCCTGTCTTTATGACTCCTAAGACTGAATGGTGGCCAGATCCTGTCTCCACTCACTTTATATTCCAGTCTTCACCATCTTAGTTTTGGGATTAAAGGCATGCAACACCACCACCTGGGGCTGTTCCTCTTTCAGACTGGTTCAACCCCATGTAGCCCAGGGTGGCCTTGAACTCCTAATCTTCCTGTTTCCTCCTCCCAAGTGCTGGCATTAAAGTGTGTGCCACTACTGCCTGGCCTCTATGGTTAACTAGTGGCTAGCTCTGCCCTCTGATCTCCAGGCAAGCTTTATTTGTCAGAACACAAACAAAATATCATACAATAGTTGTTTTATGCTTTTCTGTTTTATTGGAAAGCTGGCTCTAGTGTTGGGTTATGGCTCTTCCTTCTCTAGACCCAAACATATTGGAAAGTTTCCTTTAGGTCCTGTCTCAGAGTCACCTGTCTCTGTGACACAGAGAAGAAAGAAAAGCAGAACAACCAAAAAAATAGACTTGGTTTATATGAACATTCTGTACCTCAAGATTTATAAGTTTATTTTATTGGGTATGGTTAAAAAGCTGTGAAATCTATGAAAAAAGTTAACTTCAGACTAGTAACATGGGGTTGATAGTTAAAAATCTATGCATACTAAAGGAACCATGAGCATGACTCCATTTGGGGATATGAGCAACAGGTAGATTGCTGCCATTTTTAGACAGCCACATGGCTCACAGCCATCTTTGCTAAAGTTGGAGAAGACAGATGTCATGTCACTTCACCAGTAAATTGATAAAGGTGACCACATGATGTGGGCCCACAATGAGGCAACAAAGGATATCCAAGATATTTTGGATTCGGATGGATGTTTGTATGATAATTTCTGTCCTGTCCTGAAAACAAGGTTTATGAAACAGGGTTCAAAAACAATGCTTGTTTAATAAAGTATTAAAGCTGCACCTCCATGTTTTCATATGCAAGAATGTACCTTGTTCTGGTAGCCAAACTGTAACATGGCAGTCACCCAGGTTATATTGTTTTAAAGACATGAAGGGGGATTGGGGAACAGTTGAGGCTTGCAAATGTGTGGCAGGGCTAGAGTTCTCCAGTTGTAATGGTGGACCTTAGTAGTTTTAGAAATGCCGGTCGGTGCCATGTGATAGTCACCAGAAACACCAGCCACAGTGAAATGGAGCAGGCTGGGATCTAGAAGTAGGCTATATGCTGCCAAGGGTGGGGCCAAAGAGGTTATCCAAGCCCTTGAAGGAAGCCCGAAGGACTAGAAATGAATTCCAGATATTGAGCTTTGAATTGTTTGCACTGTTGGAGCTAGGCTTTGCCTTATGCAGATTATTGTGCCCTGTATCTTCCCTCCTGAAGTAAAAAAAAAAAAAGTGTGGGGGGGACTTTATTTCTTGATATTGCAGACACACACAGTTGAGGGATTTAACCTTCTTTAAGAGGAAATTTTGGAGTTTTACAGAATTTAAATTAAAAACTGGATTTTTTTAAGGAGCAGATTTTAAAATACTTAAATTTATAAGATTATGGGACATTTTAAGTATATAAAATATTCTATATTATTAATATTTGAATTTAAAAATGAACAAAAAAGTTAAAAATTAAGGCTACCACTATGAGCACCAAATACTAGATACCAGAAACTGGAATGTCCCTGTCTTACAATGCAGCAAGACAACAACCTAAGCAGTCTGGCAAAGGGCTTGGAGCAGCTTCTCAGCCTATGAGTCTCTACCCTTTGTGTAGCCAAGAACCACCTGCATGTTGGATGTTTGCACTGAGATTCATAACAGTGGTAAAATTGCTGTTGTAAAATAGCAATGAGAATAATTTTATGGTTGAGGGTCACCACAACATGGGGAACTGTGTTTAAGGGTCACAACATTAGGAAGATCTCCAAAGAAGATGATGGGGCACCATTAAGTCTCCACCTGGATTGTAGTAAAGCTAACCCCTGGGCAAGAATGCCCCAATGCTACACCTGCTGCCAGGACCTGGCTCAAACTGTAGAAAAGCAGCACACTGGAGAGTTGATTGTCCCACTTTGCCTAGACAAAGTAAGATCAGTCCCCACTTGATCCCCATGTTCCTCTTTCACAGGAAAGCTTCTAACCTTCTGGATCTAGCAAACAAAGATGGATGCTGTCCTGATTCCTCTGCCCACCCCCAATGCCATGGAGACCACAGAAGCATGGGATGACTGGCTAGATAATGGACTAGTCTCGGCCTTTTAATTTATACACAGACCATTTGGATTATACTTCCTGCTATAATTTATCCCTCTAAGATCTCTGATGGTACTGATGGCTAGACTAATGATAGTTTTTGTCAGCTTAGCAGCAGCAGGCAAAAAAGTTCTTCCCCAAGGCTGCAGCTACCTTGTTAGCTCATTTCATATGTAAAAATCAAGCCTTGTTTTTTTTTAAATTTTATTTTAGAGCTTCTAGGTCTCCTGTTGAGAAAAAGTAGACAGGTTTGCCTTGCTACCAGGCTTCATATCAAAAGAAAAACAGGTTTAGATATAATTTTCTAGTAAAGGAACATGCTTTGCAGTAACTGTTCTCAGTAATAACTATGTATGTCTCTGGTAAATGATTAGATAGAAAGAAAAAGGGTTAAAGTTTATGCAAGTTTTGAGGGTCTAAGAAATGTTCTAAGGCATATAAAGATCTGCAGATATGAGAGTCCATGTAAGTTCTGAGGGTCTCAGAAAATGTTTTAAGGTATATAAATGCATGTTGAAAAGGTATAAATAAGGGATTTAGGCATGTGAAAATGGGAACTATTTCCAATTTCTTTCCCCTTTCTATGCTATTGTTACATTGAGATTTCTAAAGTTCAGAGTTTTAACATTGATCAACAGAGTTCTGAAAAGCTGGTAGAGACCTGACTGCTTACTGTTCAGTCACAAGTTCAAGATTATACATTTTCTTTGGTTTTCTTCTAAGTATAGAGTTAAAAGTGATTCTCATTGGACTAAAGACATCTCTGTCTAATCTATATCTGTCTCTCTGAATAGAGGGAAAATATTAATGCTTTTTAACCCAAATCTATAGCTTTTGCTAGGACTCGAAGGTGTGAGTCTACTCCAGATGTTTTATAGACACCTGTTACCTGTTTTTTCTACAATGTAAATTTCAATATCTATTGGTAATGCTAACATATCTAAAACTTTTATGTCTTTTTGTAGAATAAAATAATCATGTAAGCTTGAGAGAATCTAGGGAGTCATGAGACTTAGGTCCACCTTTCACAGGTCAAAAGGACTTCAGGTAAATATAGCCTAAGTTTCTCCATCTGTCTATTCCCAAGGATGGGATCTCTCTCTCTCTCTCTCTCTCTCTCTCTCTCTCTCTCTCTCTCTCCATCTTTGGACTCCTCCCCTCTTCCCAACTATTAGCACTATGGGCCTGAAAGTTCCAACTGTAATATTTTCCTTTAAGATTCTAAATTTTAACTTCTATCCCTGGTCTATCTATATCTGTCTAAGCAGATTTCCACTTAGCTGACATACACCATCCAAGCATCAGCTTCTGAGTACAACCTGCTCCAAATGACTACAAGCCCTGGATTTGCTGAAAGCTGATAGGGACCAGTCCAGCCAATGTGAATGCTCCCTGTCTTTTCAGTTGGGTCAAGAAACCAGATGCTTCTGATGAATGCCCCATTGCCTGAATTTCCTCCATGCCTTTGACTAACATTCCAGCCTCCTGAGCCCTGTCCACAACATCCTAGTTTCACCAGGAAGTAGTTACAGAAGACAGTATGTCACCCTTTGTCCCCCAACAGGCTGGAATGTTAGATCAAAAGAAAACTCCCTGGCATAGGGGGCAAAATAGCTACCTATAATGCCTATTGCCATACCAGGAAAGGTACCTGTTAAAGCCAAGTAGTACCAGATCTATCAACAGGTAGACTCATTAGCCAAAATAGTTCTACAATAGGATAGGGCACCCAACCTGCTCTATGTAAAACAGAGAAGTTATTGTTTAGCTTTAAGAGAAAATTTTTGTTTCTATATAAAACATTCAGTAATCATTAGAAATAATCTAGCTGTACTAAAGAAAATCATTGCAAAAAAGGGAGACCTGAGATGAAGTAAATAACTGGTCCCTATTCTCTCATTTCCAGGCTCCTTGATAGTAACTCTGATGTCAGCCATCACAGGGCCTTTGTCTCTTCTGCTTCTGCTAATTGTCATTGGCTCTTGCATTATTGATGCCTTAACTAAATGATAATTTCTGCTTGGGTACCATTAAGCTGATGGTTATTAGATCCCAATATAAACAGGTACCCATCACAGAGTCAAGAACTCTACTCAGAATACAACTCAAGGGGAGAATGTAAGAGCCAAAGTTATATTTTAAGTCTTAATTACTGTGCCTAAGAGATCCATGGAACAAAAATGCCTCTTATCTGCAAGCCCCTGGCCCAAAGGCAGATAGTTCCTGAAATGCTGGAGACTACTGTTTATGGGAGATATCAAGCCACATGTTTTCATTCCCCTAAACAAGTTTGACCCAACTATACCAGATGTGATTGATCACATGTGGGCAGGAGATTCACAGGCAGGAAATGTATCAGGGTGTATGCTTGACCCTGATTGTACCTGATGGGAAATACTTTAAGCCCCTGCAAACCATAATTCAGGACCATTTTCTGGGAAACCAGTGATGGACCTAGCCAGAGTCCATCAACCTGGTCAGTATTTCATTAAAGCTTACTTCAGATTTGACTATAAACGGTTGTAATGGTCTTATTCTCTACCAGTGGCATTAACAGCACATGCAAGCATGTGGCTATGGGGCTTGGGGTGAGTGAGACAGGCAAGATGATAATGGAGGACAGGAAAGAGAATGAAAATCTTCTACCTGAGCCCCAGCCCAGTGTGGATTTTGGGAGTCTCAGGTAAAAACTCTCTTTAACTATTTATGGGGATATTTGGTATGATGCAGATGTGGGCAAAAGATAGCTCATTAGGAGGTTCAATATATCCCCCAAACATTGTAATTTGGCTACTGGGTCAGTAACATTCCAAACTCCCCATAGTCGTTGAAATTTTTATCAGCCTATGCAGATAGTGTCTCTTTGGGAATTCCGTCTAATTTGAAATGACAATAACCTTTGTTGTTTTAGAGGCACCTAGGGGATCCCTGGCCAACAGCTTTTAGGGAGTAACCCAACCTCAAAAATGAGATTTTTGACAACTATGTGGCTTTGGGGCATATCTGTTCCTACTCTTACAAGATCCTTTTTTACTCTTTGTGAACAGATTTTTTTTTCCTCTTTACTCATTTTAGTGTACTCACATATTTCTCAAATAGGTTTCTAAATTAGCAAAAACATTTAAAGGTTAGTATTATATTGTTTATATATAACAACAACCTTTTCACAGAGGATGGGCAGGACACTAATGTGAAGGACTGAACTACTACCCCATAATATACAGTAGGGTCATGGAGATAACTGTCAGGTCCAAAGGAAACTCCATTTCCTCAAATTCTGGTGATTAGACAAAAACCTGCATTACTCAGGAACTTGTGAAGCCAGTTCCCCTCTACCAAAAGAAGCCACTTTCCTTATCACTAGCAGAAGGGGCAAGTGACTATCTGTGGTGCCTATTAGCATACAAAAGCACATGTTGGCCTCCAGGCTCCCTCAGTATCACAAATGCCTGTTGCAAAATTCAAAGTCTGTAGTGTCATTCTGGCTTTTCTCAGCTTAAATGTCTCCAGCTCATGGGCTTCCCTCTCCCAGCTACTCATTTCTCCTCATAACCCGGCTGTTTGACTGTGCTGTCTCTTTTGCCTTCAGCTCTCACCCTCTAACTCTACTTTGCTTCTGCTTCTCTCCTGGGAAGGTCCAATCTGCTCATTATGTTCACTCCACTTTTTTCTTTCTCTGCTCTGTAGTCTTCCAGATGGCTCTGGTTGTTCTCTCCCTCATATCTACAATAATCAACAATACCTTCATCCTACCACAAGGACACTTGCTTGATCATGTTCAATGCTGCTCTATTGATAATAGCCAGAAACTAAAAATAACCTAGATTTTCCTCAACAGAATAATGGATAAAGAGTCATACAAGAAACTGTGACATTCTATAATGATGCACTATCAAAAGATAAAGTTCCCAGTCTCTCTATGTACTGTATTTATGATTTAAAGTTTTATTTTGATGCTAAAGGATCTTAGATTAAATCTATAGCTCAAATTTTTAGGGCTCAAACTTAATGAAGCTAAAACTGTAAATCCTAATCTTATAAAAGCTACTGACTTGTAAAGTGTTATATAATTCATTTAGTGATAAGCTTTATTTAGCTACATTTAGTGTTTTCAAGGATAAACCTAAAACAAGTAACTAAAAACAAGTAAGGTTTATAGATAATGGTCCTCAAACTTATCAGAGATCTGCTGAATATGGCATTTAAAATGTTTAATTAAAAAGCTCCCCATAATGGACAGGAATTCCAGATCCTAGTGGTGACCCCAAGGTCTCTAAAAAAGATAATGAGGCACAGACTCCACCTGACTGTAACACTAATCACCAGGAAAAACTGCCCCATGGCTCGTCTGCTGCCAGGGCCCTTCACAAACTGTGTACACTGTTGTGTTGACTGCTCTACTCTGCCTAAGTCAAGGTAAGGCAATTTCCCCATGATCCTTCTCCACAGGAAAATCTTTCAGACCTTCGAGGTCTGGTAGCTGAAGGCCAATGCTGTCCTACGCAGCAGATGAAGATGTTATTTTGTCCTATGTGGCAGCTGAAGACCTAAAACCACTACTCCGAATGGAGCTATCAAAACTACTGGAGCCTAGGGTAACCACTCAGAGGTGATGAGGAGTAAGAAAATGGCTTTGGAGTTACAGACATAGAGTTTAGGGTTACATGAGTGAGAAGAATAGCTGCCACCAGGAATTAGTCCAAGGGAGCACAAAGGAAGCATGAAGTTACCTTAAGGGTCCCCTTGTTAGTGCCATAGTCACATGAGATGTTACAAAAGGAAGCATGTGGCCTCTGCATCTTGCATTTCTTTCCAACTCTGCTTTGTATTGGCTTGATTTGGTGTTCTGTGCTCTTAACTATGAAAATAAAATATAATTGCCCACCTTATAATTTCACTTTAAGGGTTCGCCACACAAGAACATTCAGCATAATGCAGAGTTTTGTGAATTCCAGGGATCCCCTTCCTCTGTCTACTTCTTCCAGTTGAAATAGCTTCAACACAGAGTATTTTTTGGGATTGAGTGTATATTCTTATGTTACATTCTTTTCTTAATTTTAAGGGCATCAATACAATTTCTAGATTAAAAGGATCTTTATCTTTCACATTCTAGTAGATTCTATCTATGACAGAGCTTCATGTCCAGAGTCCTGGAACAGCCATACTCATTTCCCTGTGTAGAGAGGCGACACTCCCAAACCTTGAAACAAAGACCAATGAAGATGAATTGAGTGTGCTTTCCTATTTTTTTCCTATCCAAGAATAAGAAGAAAGTTAGTTGGACATTCTGAATAAAAAACAAAGCCAATGTCTACTGTGAACTGAAATTGTCAGCAGAGAAAGCAGAGAAGCTGCACCCGTGTTACAGATGTTACAAGGCCAGATGGCTGCAGTTTCTGGTGATGGAGAGTCAGTATGTTGCTGAACAAAGCCAAATTACCTTGGGCTCTTTTTAGTTCCTTTGAAGGTCATTCATTACTTTCTACTATGTCTGGCCTACCATCTTTGTAACTATAAAAACCCCTTTTAGAATGTATTCTTAGCAAACCATTAGCTTCCACCAAGTCAAAAGCTAAGAATTAACCATGTAGTCTATGAGAATTATACTGGAGATGTCCCTGCTTTGTTGCAACTCACCTGTCTTACCTATTTTACAAGTGTCTTGATGTCTAACTTTTTGTCTGTTACTATTAACAAGTTCTGAAATTGTTATCACATTGGAGATAGAATTTGAAGTATTTTGAATCTGTGTTCCCATATTTAGCTCCAGAATAAACTATTCCTTGTTTCCATTGAGGTGAGTGCAATGTTTTTATGTTGACAATAACATCTTACTTTAAAAATTGGGATGCTAGGGTTTTTTGAGATATACCATATATGAATCAAAAACTAGATGGAAAAAGTTACTAATCATTATTTCAACAAGACTGTGTGTGTGACAAAAAGTGGTCTTTCTCATCTTAATCATCAAAATTTTATGGAAACTTTATATTCCATAAAACATTCTCAATGATCCATTAATTTCTGCATTTTGGAGAGATTCACATTCATCATGAAATCAAATATCAGTGTAACTTTATTTTCTATGGATTACACACTGAATGACAGAGTGAGGTTCTTAACACTATTAGCTCAAACATTCAATTGATTGTTTAAATTTGCTTCATCAAATAAGTTAGGATTTTGTATTTTGAAGCTTCATGTTGGACACATTTGTAGAAATATTTTTTGTGCATCTTTACAAACATCCACAGAAGCCTCTGCCCCTTCTGTCTCTTGTCCTATGTTCTAGATGTTTCCTGGGTTAGTGATGGGGAAACAGTTAAATTTAAGTGATGGTCATACTTGTTTTAAGTCCTTCTCTGCCACTAGTAATCCTGGATGCTGAGGAATCTCTATGAATCTCAAGAGGTACAAAGTTCATTGTGTGTGTCACCTAATGGGAACTTAGCCCATGCTCTGTTTTCTCCAGGCAATTACAGAAGAAGCAGAGCTGAACAGAGGCATCTGGCAAGGCTCTATCCAGTCCAAAACTTTCCTTTCCACCAACCTTAGATAATATTTCTCTGTCCCTAACACGATGAAAGATGGACCACGCCATGCATGTCAAAGGTGATAAGCAAGGGGCTTATTGTAGTGTTTGAATGGAACCATGATTGATAATTTGAGCTAAAATTAAATTTGGAATGACTTTTTATGAGATTTTTCTTCATATGTAAGTGTTCTCTCCACAAACTGTAACAGCATCACTGCAAAGATATGATGGTGAGTTCTCAATACACAAACATCCGTGTGTGCGCGCGCGCGCAAAGAAAGAGGAAGATCAAAAATATGTTTATTACAGATAGAAAGGTAGTATATTAGTTAGTTTTATGTTAACTTGACACAAGCTAGAGTCATTTGGGAAGAGGGACTCTCAGTTGAGAAAATGTGTCCTTGAGATTGGCCTACAGGCAACTCTGTGGAGCATTTTTTTGACTAACAATTGATATGGGAGGTCTCAGCTCACTATGGGCAGTGCCATCTCTGGGCTGGTGGTCCTGGGGACTATAAAAATGAGACTGAATGAACTGTGGAATTAAGAAAACCAGCCAACAACATTGCTCCATAGCCTCTATATCAGTTTCTGCCTCCAAGTTCCTGCCCTAGTTTCTTTAGGTGGTGGACTGTGATGCAGTAATGTGAGCTAAATAAACCATTTCTTCCCTAAGATGCTTTTGCTCATGATATTTTGTCACAGCTACAGAAAGAAAACTAAGACAGGTAGATAGCTACATAGATTCATAGGATATATACATATATATATGGTTTAGTATATAAGCTAGCATGTTTTGTACATTTACAAAATGCCAGATACCAAGCTAAATCACAGAGGACTCAACAGCCAATACAGTAACCACAGGACCTTTGTTCTCTGGGTGAGAAGATAAGGATATGGGAGCATTGAGTTTGGGGTAGGATAGTTTAGCTCATCCGCAGCAGCCTCTTTCTCTCTATACCCTCAGATCTGCTGTAAAAGGAATGGCAGAGACCATTGTGTGACTGTCACTGAGTCTGTAACCCTCACTTTCCCAAGGGAAGTTTGCCAAGAGACCTAATCAATTAATGGCTGCAGGAGGCTTGTCCTATATGATGGACACAACTTAACTAAAGAAACAACCCTTGCTGCCCAAGGCAAGCTGACTTCAAACATGCAGTGAGTTATTCATCAACTACATCACAGAGGACCTTCTCTCTTCCTCCAAAACCTCTAAGAGCAGACCTTTGGGGCCTGAACTTTCTTTGGAAACTCCACCACGCACTAGGTATGGAACACAGGTCTTTGGGTAAAGGATGCAATGATACAACTCAAGAGAGAGGGGCATGGCTTGAAGCCATGATGTGGGTCTTTGCTTTCTTTCCTAACTACCTGTTACCTAACTACTCAATAATTCAGTGAGCTCTCTGGCCAGACTCAACTGCTCTACATCATTTGGCACACAAACAGTCTGCCTTCACCTTGGTGGAAACCATGATTTACCAGTCTATAACTCCCTCTAAACTCTATGCATGGGCTTTGCCTTGGCCATAGTTACAGTCTGATTACTGATTCCAAGTAGTTTATCTTTGTTCACATTTAAGGTCTGTGTTTTTTCTCACACACTCTAATTATTTCTAATAAATCCCAGAAACTAGTCACAAATTCTACAAATCCTTCAAAACTAGTCACAATTTCTAGACCACTAGTTTTTGTATGTTTTTCTTTCTAATTCAGGACATTTGACCAGTGTTAGGGTGCTTTGACAAATTGCTCTTCAAAATCTACCCCTAGAGAGTTGTCATTGGTTTTTACTTCACTGACTCTGAACAATCACTTACCATCCTTGGCTTTAATTATCTTTGAGGGGAGGGAGGCAGTTCTCTCCAGAGTTCCCTGTGAACACATGCAGCTGCCCACAGACCACTGCAAGTTTAACACAGGGCCTTGGGTAAATGCACACACAATATGGAGTCTTTCTTCCTCCAAATCCAGGGCCTGCCACAGATGTCCACTTTGTCCACTGCAGAGACACGTGTGTCAGCTCATTCACTCCACTACTTCACACTTTAGTTCCTGGAGATCCTGTCCTAGGCATTTGTCACTGTCTCCTGCTGCTTCCACTCTGAGCCACGCCTCCAGCCTTGGTCCTTTACCAACTCTCTCCACCTGTGACAGATTTCATCTGCCCGCTTCCAGGCTGTGAATTCTTCTCCTGTTCTGCCCTGTTTGTGAGCATGAAGTCAAGGTTCCAGAACCCTGGCACTCTAGTGCCTCCTCTTTTCCTAGCCTTTCCATCTTCAGCTGCTCCCTACCTAGAATCCCATGTTTTGAATGCAGGCGAGGCTGGCAGCTTTTCCTAGGTGAATGCTGCTTTACCAAGCCTTCCTGCCTAACCCTACTCCTTCTTGAGTTCCAGATCAACCCTGTCTCCTCCAAGCAGCCTTTCTCCCCTAGGAAGTCACAGGGCGAAGCCTCCAATTGCTGGATAGTGGCACCCCCTTGTGTCCTCATCTGTCACAAACTTTCCTGACCATTGTTTTCTATTATGAACTGTTTTAGGAAATGGAGACCACGGTTAGTGTTTCTTTTATTTGTTTGTGGAGTAGATGAAAAAGAAGGAATTAGTGAACTAGTGGAAGTATTTTTATTTGTTCTTAAGTTCGTGAAAGATAACCACTTAAAGTATAATTTTTGAAAAACTTAACTAAGTAAAAAACAAGAACAAAGCCCTTCCTCCATTAGATTATGGGATTTCATAAATATAAATCTGATGAAAGAGGCTTGAAAGTATATCAGTGTTTGACAGCTTTTTAAAGACATCCCTGAGTCTGATTCTGCCTATCTACAAGGTCTGTGTCCTCTGAACATTTCCTGGCCTCTGTTTCCTCATCTATCTGATGATAATAAAATGAGGAACACCCTGCCTACCAACACACACACACATACACACACACACACACACACACACACACACACACACACACAC
>CABHPP010130178.1:8599-23199 GCA_902168425.1 Peromyscus attwateri | reverse complement strand
ACACACACACACACACACACACACACACACACACACACACACCACTCACTGGGTGTCTGTGACAGTCAATAATCAAGTCCAAGAGAAGTGTTCAGTGTTTAGTACAGTGGCTGACACACAATGAGCTGAGGGAGGGGCACAAGAAGCCCCACTCCTCACTGAGGAGCTATTAGAAATCAATGTGTGCTAAAAGAGGAGAGTCATTTTTCTTCTGGTGTTGGGAATTTGACAGCTGTGTCTCTTGGCATTTCTACTCTTGCATGGGAACTCTCCATTATGGTTTCTGTAATGACTACACCAATTTGTGTCCCCACCAAAGCGGTAGAAAGCTTCTTTTCATCTCATCCTCACCAGCATCCATTATCTTTGGACTTCTGCTGCTTTCCTGGCGGGTATGGTGTGCGCCATTTTCCTTAGGCAGCACGTTCCACATTGCACCTTAAGGGATCACAGAACTAAGACGCTGAAGATGGAAGCATCCTGTTCCAGAAGCCTCGCTATTGCTTGCTTTATTTTCATTTCTTCTTTTTAAAAGATGTATTTTACTTTCAGTTATGTGTCCATTTGTGCCTCACTGTGCGGGTACATGCACCGTGACTGCAGATCTCTGCAGAGGCTAGAAGAGGGTCAAGATTCCTGGAGCTGGAGTTTCAGGCACTTGTGAGCTGTCCCATGTCGGGGCTAGCAGCCCAATTAGAGTCCCCTCCAAGAGCAGCACAAGCTCTTAACCACTTCCATATCACTCACTTTAAAGGAGAGGAAGTCACTTCCGGGGCAGTGGTCCTTCACAGGGACAGGAGGAGGAGAAGGAAGCAGGATGAGAACAGACACTCACACAGGCAGTTGTGTCACCTCCACATAAGCGACCTGTCGTCTCCAAATCAGCCGGCATCTCTAGAGCACCTGCACCTGTCACCCACCAAGCCAGGTCCGCAACACTGCCTCAGTTCATCTAATCCTTGGGAATAATATAACTCTGCAGCACAGCTAGACTTCTTATTCAACAGACCATCAACATGGGCTCTTTCTGCTGCACACACGAGATTCCCTAACCAAGCCACTTAGCTGATGGGCATGGTTGTAGAGGCCTATAGTCCGTACCTCTGAGAGAACTGAAGGGGAAGGATATCTTCAGCACAGAACAGAAGACCAGCCCAGGCACTGGAGTGAGACTCTGTCTCAAAACACAGAAAAATAAAGTCAAGTCAAACAGGACTATGACTGATGAGGTCTGGGACAGAAAGCAAAACTTTAATCAGGGTCCGTCCAAGACCCAGTAGTAAGTAATTTTGAGAATGAAACACAAATGCACTCTATAAAGTTACTTTGAGAATTTTTTTTTTTTGAGGAACAGAAGAAGACATTGAATGTGATAGGGATTTGGGTTTTTTTTTTTAAAAAAAAAGGAGTGTGAAGAATTCAATGTCAAGTGTAAGACTGGCATCACATTGCCATCTGTGGTTATTAGTCCATGATTGGTTGTAGAAGGCAGTACCCTGGGGAAAAAGAAATCAATATATTACTCTGCATTTTAAACACATATTTGAAATGCTTCATTTTCTCTTGTTGATGATAAAAGTTATGCTAGGACTTGATGACACTGAAGACTCCCGATGTATTGGCTACCATTATGTGACAATTTTATGTCATATTCTGGTGTCATCCTCCTAATACTTCTAAAAATTCAAGTATGAACGAGGTACATGTGCTGAAATAGAAGCTTAAATAATTTAGGCAACATTGTATAGAGTAAAGAAATATTGAAGATTTTTTTCTCTTTGCCTTCATTAAATTTTCACATAGATTATTTACAACTCTATGCTGCTTCTCAGTGAGTTCATCAGTGAAAGAGAATAAAAAGCCATACAATACACACATGCAAATAGCACTAATATATAGATCATGTGCCTGGGTATGTGTGCATAATAACAAAGGATATTATTCCTTCTTTTTTCATCACCCCTGTTTTCACTAAGTAAACCATAAAAATCTCCTTTTTAAGAAGTTTCCAGAATTATAAACATATAAAATATGTATTTTGTAATGAAAACATAGTAGTTATATATAGTAATATTTACAGGGTAAAGTGGGACATTTATTTTGTTTTATTTTATTTTGAGACATATGAGTCTTATGTAGCCCCAGTTGGCCTTGAAATTGATATTTATCCAAGGATGACCTTAAACTTCTGATCCTTTTACCTCCATTTCTCAAGTTCTGGGAACTCATGCTTGCTACACACCCAGTTTATGTGGTGCTGGGAATCAAACCCAGAGCTAGGCAAGCACTCTGCCAACTGAGCTGCAGCTGAGCCAGAAGTATGATACTTTAAATGATTCCAGGAACTAGAATAGCTGGCCACAATCATTCTAGCCTGCTGTAGAACATTAGAGATCATTCTCACTGCCTAACTGTACCTTGTCCCTTCAACCAAACTATCTCCATTCCTTTCTCCTCACCACTCTTCCTAAGCTCTATCAATCATTATTTCATTCTCTACATCTCTGACACCAATTTTTCAGCATCCGCACATGTGTGGGATATGAATGCCCTCTTATAACAGGAATGAAGAAGAGTGACACACATATGTCTCTATGTTTCACTTATTTCGTACAACACAATATATTTCAATATTATCCTTGTTGCTACAAATAATAGAATTTGTTCTCTTTGGTAAGTGAATAATGTCTCATTGCACGCATGTGCTCACGTGCGTGCATGCGCGCGCGCGTGCACACACACACACACACACACACACACACGCACGCACACACATGCACACCCCTCTCACATTTTCTATATCTACTCATCCATGGTTAGAAACCAAGGTTACCTCACATCTTGGTTCATGTGAATAGTGCTACAAAACATGCAGAATCATATATCTCTTGGACAAGCAGAGGGAACATGCGCAGTCTGTGTGTGTGATGGGGTGAAATCCTGTTTCTATCCACAAGTATGTGGAGGAAAGATTGAAGAAAATGTAAACGGCAGGTGTCTTTGTGACTTTTTTTCATCTTACTCAGATATTCGTTAACAGATTTTTTTTTGCTTCTCTGAATCATTATACTTAAAAGTTCTGTTTTATTGAATGTGTGATTTCACTCTCTTTGCCACCATCTCCATTGTCAAATGGAGAAGAACACAGCACCCACTTCATGGAGCTGTGGATAGCGATAAATAAAGTCATGGAATATAGCTTGTCAAATGCCTGAGAAATCTCCAATGGCTGTGAAACACTAACATTAGCCTTAAGGCTATCATTGAGTGTTGATCATGGCTGTGTCTCTACCTAATATATTTGATTCCATGTTCCACTAAGAGGAGATGGCACTTCGCATAGATTGACTTGCTTGATAACTGTTGACAATTTTAATCCAGTTTTTTTCTTCCAAGTTCCTATATTAGAAATGAAATGTAATTATGCAAGTCACAATCTACTGGGTGACTTTGGAGTTAATAGAAGAAAACACAAAATATCTATGCACTTGTGCACAGTGTCAGACAAATACAGTGTCTGAAGTTTTTGTTTTGTTTTTCTCCCGGTGCAGAACATCATGGTCAGCCCTTGTATCTGAGTCTTGAGTCAATAGCAAATCACAAAAACATAGACAGAATATAGCAAATGTCTCTTTCTGGTCTCCAGGCAACATAACTACAGTAGAGTGAAGGACTGGTTGGTGACTCTCCCTACTCTGTACCAGATGAAGACATACAGACAAAGGATGTTTCTTAGACCTTTAACCCACATATACATCTGACCTGCTGCTGTGGGGCAGGAAACCCCAAAACTGCTCAGAACTGGAGTAGATCATGACCAATCCTGGGGGATCCATGGACCCTGCATTTCTCTGAGACACTTGGACAGTCCCACCCTCCTGCTTGTGACCTGAGACACCCCCTTACAGACTACATCCTGCCTCCTTGTGAAGCAGCCTGACAGTCAAGATGCTGCTCCTCAGTGGATTCACTTTCTCCTGCCTCTGGGTTTGTAAGTAGACATTTCCATGTGCAAGAGGCAACGAAGTCAGCCTCATTTCCACTTCTTCAAATGCTGTTCTGTTATTGTTTTTGTTGTTCATGAGAATTTTCTCTTGCAGTTGGGCTTGGGCAGTTGGAGCCAACTGAAATATCAGTCACCAGAGCAGCAAGCCAGAGTGCCCAAATATCCTGTAAAGTTTCTCTTGAAGGCTTTGACAAAGTAGATATACATTGGTACCGGCAGAAGACAAATCAACCATTTGAGTATCTAATGTATATCAGGAATGATAATACTCATCGCCCTTTAGAAGGGATCAGCAAGAAAATTGAAGCAAAGAAAGATTTCCAAACTTCTACTGCAACCTTGATCATAAATTCCTTGAAGAAAGAAGATGAAGCCATCTACTACTGTGCACTCTGGGATGAGCACAACATTAAAGCTTCTAGAACAGCCTGCATAAGAACCATCTCCCATCTGTGCCAACCCACATCCTTCTCAGCAAGCACAGCCACTTGCTGCTCAGCTGAGGGGCCACCTGAGCCTTTCCCCACCACAGAGCTCTTGGAGCTGCCAGGCCACATCTTGGGTTCTATTTCCCCAGTGAGGCCCTGTGGACTATAGTCTGAAGGCAGGATGGCCCCACACTATTTCCTACTCAGCTAGTGTGTCTGAGAGATATTCAAATATAGGATGGAGAGCTTGCAGCATGACCTTATCTTTTGTTAATTCACTGCACAAAAGTTTGCAGTAAATAAATGGCTTAGAATACGTCAGGAGAGGTCAAAATGTGACGAGAGACATGTATCCCACAGGGATATTTCCTGCTATAGTTTCCTAGTTCCTTCACAAGCACTGGAGATTTTCAGAGACTGGGAGATCTGTCATTAGTTATAATTTATAGTTTATACCAAAGAAAGCTACTGGCCATTACACCTCTAAGTAAATAATCAGCTCACTGAGGGATATTAGAGACCAAAGTGCAATTCTTGGGAGATGGCTCAATGTGACAAAGCTTGGTCTACACCCTTGGATTCATGGCTGGGTCAAAGAAAGCTCTGTTCCTGTGCTTCAGTGATTTGCTAAGAAAATAATGAAAAAAAAAGGCAAGAGCATCAAGAAATGCAGTAGGTCACAGAGCAAAATAAAAAAACAAAACAAAACCATAGTAGGTATTCGGTCCACCTATGGCCTTGGGGTACCAGCCCCTAGGCCACGGCCTCTTAGCTAGTTTAAGACCTGAGGAGCATGTACACAGGCCCCTTCTTCTCTCTATCGAGTTCTTGGATGGTGGAGACTGACTCAGGCAGCATGACACAGTGGTACCTGTTCTCAGCCTTCCAGGGACTCTGCAACTGAAATTGCCATATCCCTCATCAGTGAGTTGATACCCCATATAACCCCTTAATAAATAGATTCATTATTGGTATCCATGGATTTCAACTCCTGCATTATCTCCTGTAAAGACGGAAAAACAGAATCCTGCCCCGACCTTTGTTTGGTGAGTTTTCCTTACAACTTGTAGAATTGTTACATCAGTGGATGAGCTATCACCTCTCCTCATCAAGGGGTTTCTCTTGTTCAAACAGAATTTTTATTAATTTGATGATATCTGTAGCTTTTCTTCTCCTGCAGAAACAAAAGCAAAACCCCTTCCCAAATGTAGCACATATCTTGGTTTCCATTCTGAGGTCAACACATCTTTGAAGTAGACAGGTTGACTTAGCTCAGGAGTTTTTTCTGTTTTCCAATGTCTCTCCACAGCTGTTATTCCTTTCTCATCAGCATTAAGAAAATTCAAGCCGGGCGGTGGTGGCGCACGCCTTTAATCCCAGTACTTGGGAGGCAGAGCCAGGTGGATCTCTGTGAGTTTGAGGCCAGTCTGGTCTACAAAGTGAGATCCAGAACAGGCACCAAAACACCACAGAGAAACCTTGTCTCGAAAAAAAAAAAAAAAAAAAGAAAATTCAAGGTTAATAAAAGATTATATAATCTATTTCTAGGGGTCATTATTACCCCTTTCTGTTTATTTAGCATGTCTTAAGAGTTTGATCAGATCTTTCCATAACTGCCTACCCTATAGTCATTGATAATGTCCCACCTACCTAATATTTTCACCAAAGTATTTGAAAAGTGCCTTGATTTATGACTTTCTTTTTTTTTTCCATTACCACAAAAACTTCATTAAACTGTTACATATTGGAACACAGCATTTGTGATACTCTCAATCCAGGTTCCTGAACAACGATCATTTATATTACCCTCTGAAATCGTTTGTCTCTTATTCCCACTGAAGTGAGAGCTATGTTTTACAAAGATATTTCAAAGAATTACTGGGGAAAATCCTGATTTCAGAAAGTATACTTTGGTAGACGCTGTGCTAGTCATGATATTTAGAAGGCCAAGGCAAGAAGAGTATGGCACTGTGGGGAGCAACATAGTGAGACACCAGTTCAGAGGGGTGGAGGGGCAGGGCTGGAGGGTGCAGAGCAGAGGGAAGTGTTTTTGATATTACTGATGTAATTAGTATTAATAATAGATGCACTTACAATGTGGGCTTCTCCATAGTTTAGTACATTTTCTTCTATGATTTTATTTAAGACATTTCGGCATCTTTGGCCTGGAATTCTCCTCCATCTTCTATGCATATTATATCTAGGCTTGTTCTTTTCTGCATGTTCCGAAGTCCTCACATGTTGGGTTCATATTGCTAAAATTTATTATTTTTAAGAAAAGATTTATTGTTTTCTTTGACTTAATGATTCACTTCTTCTACCTTGTCTTCAAGCCCTGATATTCTGTTCTCCACATGATCATGATATTGCTGAGACTTTCCATTTAGCTTTTCAATTTGGCTTATTGAATTTTTCACTTCCAGCATTATTTCTGCTTGAATTTTCTTTCCCTAATTCTCTCACTTTGTTCAATTCTGTTTTCAGATTCTTAGTTGTCTTCATTATTTCATCTGTTTGTTGGTATTCTCTAAGAGTTCTTCCAGGAGTTTCTTTTTTTTTTGATTGTTCTCTATGTAGCTCTTAGAACTTGCTTTGTAGACCAGTCTGGCCTTGAACTCGCAGAGATCCACCTGCCTCTGCCTCCTGAGTGCTGGGATTAAACACCATGGCCTGCTCAGGAGTTTATTCTTATCCTCTTTGAGTCCATCTGAAAGTTACTTTATGTTCTCTTTGAATTCTCAGATACATATTTATAAATTTAAAATCTTTTTTCTGGAGTTTTGTCTAAATTGCTCTCACTGGGGACTGCATGTTTGGTAATTTTGGAGGAGAGGCAATCTTGGCTTTTCATGTCGCTCATGTTTTAAGACTGGGCTTGCACCCCTGGAGGTAATTTGCTGGTTCAGTTTTTGCTATGAGTTTCTGGCCTGCCTTCACTGAGTGGGTGTTTGGATCTATGCTTGCTGTTCCCTTGCTTTAGTTGGCTTTCTATCAGCTGGATGCGGCTTGAGGTTCAGGAATGGAGTCACTCCATTCTGATTCATGAGTGAGGAAGATGTGCTGACCCCAGCACCGTGGGGAGGTGTACTACCTCTGATCTCACCAGTTGGTGTTCTGCTTGAGTTGGCATAGAAGTAATGGGGTGCCATGGTTGTCAGAGGTGTTGTCTTTAGGACCTGGGGAGCAGGCAGTGTGTAGTCAGAGGGTTTCTCAGGTCCCTCCTGGCTCCGTGGTCCCTCAGCCGCTTATAAAATAATCATTCAGTGGCTTGATATTAATTACCAATTGTATGGCTGATGGCAGACTTCTTGCTAGCTAGCTCTTATAACTTAACCCACTTCTATTAATCTATAAGTTGCCATATGGCTGTGGCATTACCGGTCTGCTGGCATCTTGCTTCTCCTTCCGTGACAGCTGGTGTCTTCCCACCTCTGCCTTTCTTTTTCCTGTCTCTCAGCTTGGATTTCCCACCTGGCTGTAAGCTTTCTTGCCATAGGCCAAAACAGCTTTATTTATTATCCAATGGGAGCCGCACATATTCACAGCACACAGAAGACATCCCACAGCAGCAGTGTCCTGTGGCAGTGGGGGTTGGGCTACCAGAGGTGGGTGGTGTGGTCTCCTACCTGAGGAATGGGCAGGTATTCTGGAGGGTTCTGTACATGATGGTGGAGTTTGGGATGGCAGGAGTTGGCTAAGGTATGTTCAATTTAATTTTATCTTTCTCTATTTCTCAATGCTTACTAAATGAATCTTTGTTACATACACATTCCCTGACATTGT
This sequence comes from Peromyscus attwateri, assembly GCA_902168425.1. Taxonomy (NCBI): domain Eukaryota; kingdom Metazoa; phylum Chordata; class Mammalia; order Rodentia; family Cricetidae; genus Peromyscus; species Peromyscus attwateri. The sequence goes on along the minus strand of CABHPP010130178.1, from coordinate 14,982 downwards.
CTGTGTGGCTTTGGTTAAATTACACATCTTTGACATTTGTGTGGGTGCTGGGAGACAAACTTGGGACCTCTGCTAGAACAGAAAGTACTCTTGCTGCTAAGTCATCTCTCCAGGCCCCAACTGGCATTTGGGGACAAAATAATAGTTTGTGCATTGAGTTCACATCAGTTTATTTTCCAGAAATGTTGATGTCTTTTAATGACTTCTGGCTTCTGGTCCTTAACTAGTTGGAGACTTCTATGAGAAAAACAAGTAGGCTGTATGTATGAATGCAATTCTTCATTAGACTCTCCAGGTGACTCTGACTTGTGCCAAGTTGAGAATTAAAGCTAATCAAAACATTTGCTAAAAGAAGCTTGGCTCAGCTCTGATCATAAGAGAGGTAGGAAGAGGCACTGAGACTGAAATACAAGTGCAGCCAGCTTTGTATGTCATTAGCTCCAGACCCTCTCTGGCTCCAGCTTCCTCATTTGCAGTGACATCTCTGAACAAAATGAGTCCCAAGGACCCACCCAGTCCCACTACCTATGAACCTGTGAATGTGAGTACTGAGAGTCCTCAGTGGTTTAGGGACTGTGAGTGCAGCTGAGGAGCAGGGATAAGGTTTTCTTACAGGCTCATAACTGCCTGAAACTGAAGTTCCAGGGGATTCCTGCCCTCTTCCGGTTTCTGTTGGCACTTAGCATTCACGTGCTATACATAACATATATGCAGGCAAAATATATACATAATACTAAATCATTAAACATTTACATTTAAAACCACATTCAGGACATAATTTTCTTCTACAGTCCTGTCCTCTCATTTGGGTTGGTGGCTGTGAGTGGGCTGTTGATGGGCAGTTGTTCTGATCACCAACAGTCCTCCATCTTCAGAGATACAGTTCATGTCTGCTCACATAACTTAGGCCTGGACGGTGAGATGTGGGGAGGACAAGGCAGCCAGCCAGGCCAGGTAGGTGCTTCTCCTGTGCTCCAGGGTGTTTCTGGCCAGTCCTCTCCTCCTGAGGTGAGTGTCAGGAGATCACAGAAATGCCTTCAGGGGGCTTTTTGTTGCTGTTGTTTTTGCAGAATTTCAGAGCACTGGATTTTAGTTTCCACTTTGTAGTATAAATAAGGGATTTATAATTCCATGGAAGACAGAATTTTCTCACACAAGGGAGAATAGGAAGTCATCCAAAAAGCCATTTCCTAGTTTCCACCACTCCGATAATAAATTACGTTGGCAAGAGGTCGTGTGGCTTCCTTGAACATGGAGGGCTTGGTTCGCCATCCTTAAACGTTCCTTGGTTGCTATATTTCCATTGTCATTGATAGAGAGCTCTCCCTTAAGAAACCCCCAAATTATTGCAGGAGTGGCCTTGGTATTTCTCAGAATAGAGGCATATTTGATAAATTATCTTAGCAGTTTCGACAAGAGTAAACATCTGGGAATTTCAAAAAGATACTCAATTCTCAGAATGTGTTTCCTGATAACTTAGGGAAGTTGTTGGTTTGTGGCAGGGCCCAGCCCTCTTTCTGCTTTGATCCTTCCCATCGTCTGTTGATACTTTCCAGTAACTGCTACCTCAGAAAAGAGAAGTTTGTGAAGTCAGTTTACAAGGAAACTCACAAACTATTGAATGACACAAAACTTTCCAAAGGAATCCGGGTCAACTTTCTAAGACAGAGTTCCTAAATGGCTCATCGTACTGAAGGTCAAGAAAGGATTCATGCCGGGCGGTGGTGGCGCACGCCTTTAATCCCAGCACTCGGGAGGCAGAGGCAGGCGGATCTCTGTGAGTTCGAGGCCAGCCTGGGCTACCAAGTGAGCTCCAGGAAAGGCGCAAAGCTACACAAAGAAACCCTGTCTCGAAAAACCAAAAAAAAAAAAAAAAAAAAAAAAAGAAAGGATTCATGTTTTTGTAGAAGCCCTGAGCAGTGTGACAGGTCATCATGGATCAAAGTATTTTCAAAAGGGACGAAGCTCATAGTAATTCCCTCAGGTAAGAAAGCTGCTGTATTGTTATCTTAGTAGTGAATAACCGATGAGATTTTTTTCTTATTTTTAGAAAAATAAAAACCAGTTATGATCAACCATATCTGACAACAACTTCACAGTTATAAGTTATTGGATATAGAGTCAAAGCTACTTTGTAAGCAATTTCTTCCTTCCTTGTCAGTCAGCAAACTGAAATCCTGCATTTAAAATACACACACAGGTAGAATTAGAATTCTGTGAAGACTTAGTGTTTATGCTATCTACCAGTATTGCTGTTATATAAGGTTACTTCTCTGTGGAAGGTCTTTTAAGTGGGACTCCTCAACATGGAACTTTATTAATTTCTCCTCTATATATTTGGGGAAATTATAATAGTTCCTTTCTTCAGAAAACTGAAAGATCTCTATTCCTGCTTATGAATAGATCCTAAGTACCATTGAAGCATTAATTCTTACAGAAAATTCTAAGAATATCAATGCATCCCTCTCATGTACCTGACACCTTAGGGTAGTATGAGAGAACAGACAGAATTTATGGCACTAAGACACTTGGGTACTGTCTGAAGAAGACTCAATTTAATGGAATGTGTGTGTCCCACAGGCATTTGAGTCCCAGCTCCATGGAAAGTCTCTTTATGGCTCTGCTTCTGCATTGGGTCATGCTCTCAGCAGCTGAATAGCTTTTGTTCAGAATGTGAGAGATAAAAAGGCCAGACATGGCACAAACTCTACATTAAAGAGCTTCCTGTCCTGAGGGTTAGATGTTGTGATTAGGCCTCACAAGACCCCTGGGTTCCAGAAAGTCAGGAGGCCCTGGGTTCCCGGAATCCTTTCCACTCTTAATTTGTGTAGTAGTTATTGCCTTTAAAATCCGAAACCATATAAGATCTGAAACACTTGTGGGTCTAAGCATTTTGGATGAGTGACACTTGAAATGAGAGCCAAGAAAAATTAGAGGATGTGGTCACAAATCATCCTATTAAAGAGAAGAATAACATTACAGAAAGATTTGGAAGCTAGACATTTTGTTAGGGAGTGTGTGTGCCTTCAGTCATTATACTACATCATTACACAGCCGTTTATCTCCTTTCACAGGAAACACTGGGGCTGAGGCTCTTGATTTCTCCCCAGTTACAGAGTAAACAATGGTGGCAGATATCAATATCATGTATTCCAATGTCACCACAAGCATTGTCATCTTTTAAGTTCAGAATATTCCCTGCTCTGTGGCTGGACATTTTACATGGACACTTTCATTGACACTTGATTAGCATTCACAATTTGTATGATTACATGAAGCATCACATGAATGAAATGCTTCTGTCGTGGAGCCAAACTTACCCCTTTCTCTCCACAAATGATAATGGGGATAATTCTGTATATGTTTTTATCAAATGATTAAGGCATGGTTCTTGGGTTATTTCTATAATGTGACCAGACAGCATAACATTACTCGCTTTTATTTCTGTATTGGCATTACATTTGCTGGAAATGTTGAAGATGTTGAAAGAGGTAAGTTGTATTAAATGCACTCCTCAGTTGCATAATTCACAGATGCCTGGACTCTCATGATGAGACAACCACGGGAAAAGTATAGATTAGCATGTTCTGATGTATAGTACAGAATTAAAATTCAGTGCTCTGGAAACTGTCAAAGAATCCTCAAGTCAAAAGGAGATTTTCCAAGCAAGGACTAGCTTGTGAGGTCATCATTAATAATTCACACCTTGGGGTTGGGAACAGCAGCTCAGTGGTAGAATTCTTGCCTAGCATGCCTGAGGCCTGGCCCCAGAGAAAAAAATATGAATTTACTCTGTGAAATAACTCAAGTCTTTTTATCAGTTGGAATTGAATCCTAGTAAAGAAATCATGTCATAATACATCTAGATGCCAATTATTCCATTCATCTGAATCACCAAATGCCTAAAAGCATTATTTAATATCTATATCTAAATGTTTAAATTCATGAATACTATTACTGGTTCATCAAAAGTAAAGAAATATTTTAAAAGTGTAATTACATTAGTCTAAAAGTTGATTTATACATGAAAACTGTTTAAGGGAACAGATTTCTTCTTACAGTTATTAAAGTTCCCATTGATCATAGGAGAATTGTTATGATATATAAGTAAGAAAAAACACCTGCTACTGCCATTCATGGCCATTATTCTGTGAAACTTACATTCAGTCGTTTATCCAGTATGTTTTAATTATATTTACAAAATCAGGGTAGAGTAGATTCATGATACTGGATCTGACTGTTTTTACTTGGTACTATGTAATGAAGAGTCTGCACAACTGTTGTTGTTAAACTTATTCATATTTTCATTCATAGTTGGCCTGTACCATGAAGAAAATGACCTCCCTCTTTAGTGGGTATTATAAGAATTATTTGAAATTAAATATGAAAATTATCTAACTCATTACCTGGGACTAGTAGGTAATTAAATATTAACTTCTCTACAATTCAGGTTGTCATCTCTTGTAGATTCATATGAACTCAGTAACGCAAATGTATGGGCCAAACCTAACACAAGTCTCACATTATAACAGTCAGGATCTACATCATACTTATTCCTTCTAAAACGAATATTTCCTGACTCCAAAGGTGATTGCAATTTAACATGCATCTTGTAGAAGGTAAAGGTGAGGTGACCTTTATTTCCCAGCTAACTATAGAAAGAAAGAAAAAAGTCTTCCACCCTAATTTGAATAAACTTTAAGAGACAACAGATACTCCAGTCAAGCTAGCACTTATAATATCAGATTTCTTAATTTAAATTTAAACACAGTTAAAATTTCTGTTGATACCAGCATCAGCTAAGAAATGCTGCTGTGCCCTTACGTTTCATGAGAGTGTTTCCAGACTTCACCGACTTACGTCTACCACATAGCAACCATCTCAGTCCTTAGTGTCCAGGAGGAATCACCCACCATTTTGTGGTATCATGAATATTTTATGCTCTAAAGCAATGATCTACTCGTATAACAAAAGAAAAGCAGTTTCGCAGTCAATCTTTTATCAACATATGTGCAAAATAAGCATTATCTATAGAAGCTATAGACTCATGTAATAGTTACTAAATGTATGTTAACTGTGTTTGCATTGTTTCCTTTTTATAATTTAGGTTTTTGAGTATTCCATGAGCACTATATTTATATCATGTCCATTCCTCCCTTTCCTCCCACTAACACCTATAATGTCCCTTCCCAACTCCCTCTCAAGTTTATGGCCTCCTATTCTTTAACTAATACTGTTACACACACACACACACACACACACACACACACACACACACACACGCACACACAATGAATTTATAAATAAACATGCTGAGTCCCTTTGGTTTTGCTAGTGTGTGTGTATGATTAGGGCTGACTACTTGGAATTGGATAACCTATCAGAGACTCTGATTCTCCCTCTCTCAGCGGCCATTAATCGCCTGTAGTTTTTCAAGGAAGAAGGACCTTGTGAGATTTCTCCCACTGAAATCGGCATGTCAACTGGTGCTATTCTTTTTTTCAGTTTTTGCTCAAGCAACCATATTCTTGAGACTTCGTGGGTGTAGCTTCCCTTTCATATACAGAAGACATTCCCAGCAGATGTCCTGGTCTTTTGGCTCTTACAATCTTTCCACTCCTTCTTCTGTGATGTACAGAGTTGTGTATGAATTGGGGCTGGGTACCCACTAGCCAATTGTTCTCTGCATTTTGACCAGTTGTGACTTTCTGTGATGGTTTCCACCTGCTGCAAAGAGAAAATTCCTTACCACACAAAGCTGTGTGCATAAGGAAGGACAGGCATTTGGAATGCAGTCAGAAATTAACTGGTTTAGGGAAGTGGCCATAGTAGGCTCTCCTCTAGAGTTGACAGCATCACCAGCCAAGAGTAGTGAGCCCGGTTTACAGTATTAGGCCCAAATTCTCCCCATTTGAGAAAGCTTTACATCCAATTAGATGGCTTTTGGTTACCCCCAAGATATACTTGCCACTACTACACCTTTAAAGACATCTTGTCATCTGGTCATTATGGTTCATAGGTCTTTGACTGCTTTTCTGCCTTGGCAGCTTGCATACCTCCTTCTGGTACTATGAGAGATAATCCTTAGGAAGGAGGCTTCCAGGTCAACTCCACCTTAATTCCTCCAAGTCCTATATCTAAAGTGTGGTTCCTTCAGCAACAGGGTCTTATTTGTAAATTCTTAGAGGCAACCAAGAGCAATGTCAATAACCTATATTGTTTTGAGGGTCTCTTGGGCTCCTCTGATCAAAACCCAAAATGAAGTTTCCCATGGCTAGCACTGGGGTGGGAGATAGCCTATGGACAAGGAGAAACCCTGCCACCCTAAGTCAGTCTCTCTCTCTCTCTCTCTCTCTCTCTCTCTCTCTCTCTCTCTCTCCCTT
>CABHPP010130177.1:0-41250 GCA_902168425.1 Peromyscus attwateri | reverse complement strand
TTGAAATGTGGACCAGATTAACAGAATAACATGATAGAACTGTACAACTTAAGAGCCAGATGCAAGCTTCTGTCACCTGCTGATTTGTCTACATTTGAATGACTTGAGGCCCAAAGAGGCAGTGGCAGTCTCTACTTTTGTTTCTACCATGGTCTCTAGTGGAGTGTCTGTTATAACAACGGAGAAAGTGGAAAGAACCTAATTACCCTTAGTTTCGCCCATTGTGGCCCAACCAACCCCATCTAGGAAATGCAGTGAATGCAAGATAGTCAAGGTCTGGGCTTCTTGTTTTGCCAGAAGAGAGCTGTTAACTGTGGCTTCGGCTCTACCTTAGAGCTGTCTTCTTGAGAGGAGTAAATCCCAGACAGTAGTAGTATTACTCTGTACAAGTTCTGGGAATTGTTCTAAGTGGTAGAGATCGAAAAAGAGTCCAAGGATGTTACTAAAGGGGTAGAAACCTGTAGCCATAGAGCACATTGTGCATCTTGGATATATAGACCTGTAGCCCTTTGAGACAGAGTATACGATGTGGTCAGCTGTTGACTTGGGATGAGAAAGTACTAACTCAAATCAGGAAAGACTGGGGAGGGGGTATGGCTTTTGGTGGACTAGGCAGAGATCTACTTGTAAAGATGAAGGGCAATGAATGCTACTTTTCTCATTGTGTGACAAAAATACCCAAACAAAGGAAACTCAAGAAAGGAAAAGTTAATTTGTGCTCACAGTTTGAGGGGACATTTCTGCTGTGTGTGGGCAAGGCAAGGCAGCAGTGGCTCTGTGGTGACGGGAGTGTGTGGCTGGGACGCCTCTCCTCCTCACAGCTTGGTGGAACAGGATGTAGAGAAGGGACAGGAAATGGGGCCAGGACATAAAACCTCAAGATCCCCTGCACCCACCCAGTGACCCACTTCCTCCAGCAAAGGTTCACCTAAAGGTTCCACAATCTTCCAAAACAGAACAAACACTGGAGAACAAGTGTTCAAACACATCAGCTTACGTTAAACCACAACAAGAGTAAACAAAACTGACCTTCAGTCTGTGAGCCTACACCCAGACCTCCTTGGGTGCCTCTTCAGATGTCATATCCCTCTTAACCTGTCTTCATTGCTATAACTGCATGCCACGATTGTGAGCAACCCCTTCCAAGATGGCAGGTGACAATGAGATTGAGGTTCTTCCAAGGGAAGCAAGCTATGGAAGGAAGAATTATCTGCCAGATTGCAAAGACATTTCTAGACCACACACATGCCTTTGTGATGTGTTTCAGATAACAACCCAGCTCATGCTGCCTACTTTTGTGTGGTGGAGGGGGGACCAAGTGGGGAATTTGAGGAAGTACTTCACAGTCTGGCCTGAATAATCTCTCACATCTAAATTTAAAGATGTAAGCTGTCCTTGTGAAATACAAATCCCTGTCTACTCTCATTTCTCAAATCTTTGTCTTTATACATAAAAACATTTCATTCTACAGAAATTTTGAACCCAAAAATATGGGTCGGGCCACTTCAAGTTTTACATTCCCTCTTTATGTTTTTATTCCAGGCAATTCACACAATCCCAGTTACTCCTCCTCTGCAGAACCCCTAGCTGGGCTACTGCAAGTATGTTTCCAGGTCCTTTGGAGAGGGAAAGCTGTTTTGAAAATATGTGGTGGTTAGTCAAGACACCAGGACACCAAGACACCCATTCAATGAGGGGATCTTCAAGGTCAGTCTTGCTCAATTTTTACAGCTGCGACGATGGCTTACATCTCATGGCATGAAAGGCCCGTGGTGGTATTGCAGGAAGAACGGTTCCTGGAACTCCTGTTTCTGGAACTCTCTACAGAACCTGTTAGTATGCCAGGCCCAGGTTCAGATGCTGGAGAGTGTTTGGACTGAAGCTTACTTCCCTCTGTGAGGTTCCTCTGTGAGTGAGGGCCCATTTGGATGGCAGATAATCTGCAGCTTATTGCCTGAAGATTCCTGCAAAATCCCGTGTATGCAGAACAGCACTCCTTCTGGGCATTGAAGGACTGGGAGAGGTAGCAAATTGGTGTCATCAACAGAGAGATTCTTGCTTCTCTTGCATTGTCTGGGAACCTTCTATGCAGACCTGCTTCCCAGCCAAGGGACACTTAGATTTTATCTTGAATGGAAGTCCGGGGGCAGCTTGGCCATGAAGGTTGTTACAACTTCAGAAGAATCCCTCAACAGATTGCCATTCCTTGTCCATCAAAAGCCCCCTCAGAGAACACAGGGCATTCTCAGCTACCCAAGATTTAAATAATCAACATCAACCAGGTCTGCAGAAAGATTGTGCTGGGAGGCAGCGTGGTCTGTTTACAAATTTTACATCTGAGTCACACAGCAGTGGTATCAGATCACCCTGTGTGCTTCTGCTGTCCCCTTTAGAAAAAGAAAATGAATCGGCCTTTCTCTTGGGTTTGTTATAATAATGGGTGGAAACGCTGCCCACCGAATTCTTAAGTCTGGAATGTCAGAAAACAGAGCTGTGGCTGGCATGCAGAGTGTCCTTATGCTATTAGAAAAAGTTGTCCACCTGTGAGTAGACAAGGTTAGAATACGCCTCTTTTTCTGGGGTGGGTCAGGTTGGTTCCTAGGCTGATGTCTTTTGGAAGCAGAGTACCCTGCTCAGCAAGCACCCTTTGGGCTAGACATTATCGAGAAAGCTGAGCCTGAGGTTCAGTCGATACACGTTAGCTCCAGCAATGAGCCTGGGAAAGAGACTGATGATAAGACCCCCACCCCGAATCCTGCACCTCTTCCACACACTCACCGGGATTCTGCCTATCTACAGGCCCAGACAGAATAGCACCCTCCAACCAGGGGGGTGGGAGTGACTCAGTACCGTGGTGCAATGCTCAGCAAATGCTCCTCTTGATAAACAGTGAGAACAGAGAACAAAAGTAGAAAGTCAAGTGGAGTTTTCTTTTCTGAGCTTCTTACCAGCTGATCCCACTTCCTGTTCTTCTAAGGGCTTCCCTGACAGGCAGCTCGCTTCATATTTGGTCATTGCCCTCTCACCTTCCTGGGTGAGTCAGTACAGCTGACCTTGTACCCTTCAAGCACCAGGGCTCCAGTGTGTACTCTGCCCATTTCCTGATCTTCCCAGGTAACACCCCTCCCCCCCACCACACACACACTGAATAGAGAAAGCGTCCTGCCCACAGCCCACAGCCTACAGCCCTCTGCCTCTGAGACAGACGTGCATGCACCGGGGACGTGAGTCACGGCATTCACCCATCCTCTCCATCCGATGCTATTATTGGAATGGCTGTGCACGCAGTGCACGCCTGCTTCCCGTATTTCACAGGCCAAGGGCTCCAGGAGCTGCTAACCACACACTGCTCAGTCCGAGATGCCACTTGGATGATCACGAAGTGGTTGCTCGGAAGGGTGAATGCTTCCAAGAAAGCAGGTCTGTTGAGTCCAGCTATCTCCACCTCCTTCAGCGAGCAGTAACCATGTGGCTGGAACATGCGCCTAGCCCTGTGCCTGCCTGCTGTTGTGGGTGGTACAAAAGAAATTGTTCTGGATTGAGTTTAGAGGAGGAGGCAGAAACATGAAAAGCAAGAAAGGGCATTGCAAACACATGTGCTAAGCAAGCTCTTCAGGCAGAGGGAGCTGGGGAGGTCCACGTGGGAGGAGAAAAGGGAGAGAGAGCCGGAAGACAGGTAGCTGTCGGGGAGGTGATGGACAAGAGGCCATCATCTCAGGGAAGATGCAGAGGGGGTATGAGTTGGATTTGTTCCCACAAACCTAAGCACTGAGCTAAGTCTGAATTTTGAAGTTGCATTTGTTTCCACAAACCTAAGCATTGAGCTAAGTCTGAATTTTGAAGTTGGATTTGTTTCCACAAATCTTAGCATTGAGCTAAGTCTGAATTTTGAAGTTACCTCCTCTCTACGCTAGGTGATTAGCAGTTTAGTGGGGTTTTGTTTGTTTGTTTAGGAATGTTTCTCATTGCCAGGCAAGGTTATTTGCTCCTTTTCTCCTTCAGGCCAGAGGTAAAGGCCTGAGCCCTCAGTCCTTCCCCCAGAGCTGAGGGGTGACATACACATCCACCAGGTCTGCCTTCTTCCACACTTTCTGGCCACAGGCAGGGAGAGATTGTTTTTCTTTAGGTGGAGATGTGAAGGGGTGGGGACAGCCTGGTTTCTTCATTCTTTTTTGTGAAAACCCAATGCTGATCTCACCTCGTAGATGTTGATTTTGGTTTATGTCCAGCTAGCTGGACTCTCAGGAAAGTTCCGGTGCCCACTGCAGGTTGGGTAAGGCTGTGGTCTTCCTAAGTTCAGGAAGCCCACTTCCTTGTTGATCTGGCACAGGCTGAGTTTCTGACAGAGGCAGCGATTAACGTCCATGTTTTCCCTATCGGACGCAAGCATGCAAACATGAGCAGAAATATACAATACAAAGACCTTTGCCTAGAGCCTCTTCAGATCCTGGGAAAGAAGACCAGAAATGGAAAAGCAATTCCAAGGCCTGTGTGGGGGTCAATCCCAGAGGAGGTTCTCAGAAGCCTGTATCAGCGGAACCTTAGCACAATCTGTACGGAAAGAATGGGGTGGCGGGACAAGACATCTCTCCTCAAGTCTCCAGCACATGTGGCATCTCAGAACACATGGAAGGCACTTGGTCTCTCCCTTCCCTCTGACAGTAGAAGGAAGTAGCGAGAACTCGGTAGTCCACTGTGGTGAGTCGTCACCAAAGCTCTTGCGTACTCTTCCAATCTCCTTCAGTTTGTTACAACTGACCCAACTTGTGGCTCCCATCACCCGGAAAAGTGGGGCTGATGTAGGGCACTTCTATGAATTAAGGCTAGCTGACTTGACTCTCTTTCTAGATGCAAATCTTAGAGTGGCTGGTCCCAACAGTTGAACAGAGGACTGTTGGGAAACAGTAGTATGCAAATCCCTTCAGCATGGAAAGAATTACCATGTGACACACTTCCCCTCCGGGCTCTTTGTCCCAAAGGCCTGAAAACAGGGAATCACACACGTATTTGAACCCATGCTAACAGCATCGATATTCACAGTAACCTCCCAAGTGTTCGTGGGCGGGGAAGTGAAATTTGAAATGTACCACATGCATCCAGTGGGATATTATTGAGTCCATAAAAGGTAGAGAGCCTGACAGGTGCCACAGCATGGGTGAGCCCCAAGGATGCCGTTCTGTTCCACTTAGATAACATGTCACAAATAGTCAGAGTTTAGAGACAGAGTGTTGGAATAATGCTTGCCAGACCCTGGAGGAGGGAGACTAGGTCTTTGTTTCATGGGTACAGAATTTCAGTTTTGCAAGATGAAAAAGTATGTCATATGTGTTTCATCACATTTTTTTTAATTTGAAAATGAAAAGAAAAGCCTGAGTTTTGTCGGATATTGACTACAGACAGCTATGGGAACTGATGTAAAAATCTTAAGTTCTCCATTCGAATGATAGGCCCGTGTGGCCGGGGAGATTGGCGGTGATGCAGAGATTGGAAGCCTCTTTGTCCTTGCTTCCATGGACAGAGTCGTGACAAACCGAGGGAGACTTGAAGACTCGCCCAAGAGCTTCTGTGACTCACCACAGTGGGCTACCAGGTCCCCACCACCTCTTCCCACAGCTGTCCAGGAACACACAGCTCAGTGTCTCTTCCGGTCTCCACCACCCAGTGACCCTGGCTGTAGAAGGAAAGGTGTCTGCTTTTACGATCATCACGTGGCGTGCACTCGCGTCTCTGAGTTTCGATTCCCCAGATCCAGGGACTGTCTGTCTTAGATGAAACTGAAGCGTAGATAGAAATGCTTTTGCAATCTAATTTAAAACCTACTGCTTTCCCAGGCCCCTGAGAAACAACCCCTGTCAGTCACTCCATTGATTGTTTTTAAACAAAATGATCGTTGTATTGTATCCAGAGGAGGAGATTTACTGGGGTGAACACCAAAAAGAATGGGGACATCCTAGAGAGGCAGAGACAGAGAGAGACAGAGAACAGAAGTGAGAGCCAGTGTTTGTTTTTTAAGGTGTTTGTTTAGCATTTTGTGGTTGGAAACGCTGGACCAGAGCTGTATAATCGAGCAGGGAAGGGATACCCCAAACCACCAGAAACACAAACCTCAAAACCGCCACGCAACTCTTGGCAAATACCGAAACTGGTGCGCGTGTTCCAGTGGCCATCGCATGAAGGGTGGGCCACCATGGAATGGAACCTCACTTTGTATGCTTGCTTTGAGTTCTTTTCTGTATCTCCAAGCTGTGGGCCCAGCTTTGCCCACACTCTCCCCCGCTTCAGGTTTTTCTCAGGGGCATGTTCTGAAAAATCTCTTCCACCAATCCATCCATAACCCAACACTGTAGAATACTGTTGCCATGTTAGTTCAAAGTTCGTATTAGGCTAGAAGTTTTTGACCTAATGCATCGAGTGTAAAAAAAAGTTGTAAAGGACATGACTTAGAATACTGAAACCAAGAAGGATCTGGAATGTTTCAATGAAATGTGAGATGACAAAACTTTTGGTTTCATCTTGTTTAGAAAATGACCATCTGTGGCCTATTGTTTAATTTGTTTTTTCCAAGAATTGTGGCATTCCTGAGGCTCATCTTTGGGAAAACAAAACCAAAACCAAATCAGATCTACTCTACTTCATATGTTGAATGTTCACTGCTTTCCCCAGGCCCTCAACAAAAGTGTGAAGAAAACCAGTAAAAGAATTCCATGTAAGTTGGATCAGCAATACTGTAACTGAATTTCAGAATAAATCAAGATGGGCTTTTCACCATAAAATTACCAGTAAATTGTGCCGTGTCAGAGCAGAACCTGTGTCTATTCTTGCAGTATGGAACCTTAAGTGACGATATCTCACTAGTTTCCAAACTCATGTTCCAGTTAGTTTAAGCTTCTTAGTCTCCCTCCGATTCACATCCAGCATGAAACAATCCTATTAGTCAACAGCAGGAGCTTCAATGTGCCCGAATCTTCCAAAGGTCAAGGACAGTGGCCAGACAGATGCTCAAGAGGGGTACTGCCCTGCGGGATGACCACCAATGCTGTGGCTTTCTTGCTGACAGTGGGCAGCTGACCCTGGAGATGGATAGCTACTTCTGTTCACACATTATTGAATGGTTAGACATGCTAAAAGGGGTACTAGTTTTACACTTGTGGCCTTCGGGGCAATCCCTGGAATTGGAAGAAAATTTTGATCATAGCAAAACATAAGTCAAATTGGTTTGAAAGGCATTTTAACTCTGAGGTGACCCCCTCCCTGTGTCCACTCTTCTGCTCTCTCTCAATTCTGAAATGAGTGGGGAAAACAGGTGCAGCCATTTTCTCCAATTTTTTATCCTTGCTGGGAGCAGGACACTAGGAAACAGGAGCTGTGGTTTCCAGAGCCCGTTCTGCCTGCAAGTAGCCTGGAGAATTTGTGGGCACCTAGACAACAGTGCTTAGCTTACTTGCACTAAGGAGACGTGGTAAAAAAAAAAAATGATGGCAGGGTGTCCTTTCATGCATTTCCTTGGTTCCTGTAAAGCCTGGTAAATTCTCCATGTTTTTATTTCTGACCTTTCCAGCTAAGTGGATCTGCAGAGCTTCCCTGCATGAAGATCCTCAAGCCTCATTCCTCCAGCTGGCCAAAATACTAGCTAGTAGCTGTAAAGGAAAAAAAAACACTCCAGTGGGATGGGGGTGGAGGTGGGGAAGTAGGAGTGTGGGGTAGGGAGGTATAGGACAGTAGGAAGCAAGTTAGCAAGTGAGTTAGGAAGTACTGTGTACCTTTACAAAGGTGAATGGATGCCAAGAGGCAAGAGAGACTTGTGGATCCCTTTGGGTAAGTTCTTATGTAGCACATGTACATTCCAGTACTGGGAAAGACCTTCTAAGGTAGGAAAAAAAATAGATGTGGGACTTTTCCCTTCTGCTGGTTTTCCTGGCCTCTGTTGGCCTCAACCCTGGCCATTAGGAGACCACGTGATCACAGAAGATTGGGCTATACCAAGCATAACAGACCCTGTAGCTTGGCCTTTGAACTTACAGAGGAAGGACTGAGGTTCTGTTTGGAAGATGGCCATGGCTTAGTGAACTTCAGCAGCTCTCCAGAATGGTTGCCTCTGTAAAGATCTGATAGATGGGTTTGTCTCTGCTTAGTGGGGGTTCACGCCTCCCCTTCCAAGTCCCAGCACGGGTCACTGTCCAGGGCCCGTGGTAGAAGCCTTCAAGCTGCTGCCCCAGAACATGCACGAGGCCTTGCCTTCTGGGGTTGCTTCGTGGGTGAGCGCCCCGCCAGGCAGCTCAGGGCGTGTGAGGAAGCAGAAATGAGTAGCTCTACAGTTTTGACTTGTACCTTCCAGGGAGAAAGTGTCTTGCTCAAAACAATATGAACAGCAGCCTGAAATGAAAAGAACAAATGGCATCCAGTCGGAGCCCAGGCTCCTTCCAGGCCCCCACCCACACAGCAAGATTCGGTGCCTCTCGGTGTTCACCTGCACATTGCCTCTGGTATTTACTTTAAAACCCTGGCTGAGGAAGTTCTGTCCGACTCTCGTCATGTAGGCAAACAGCTTAGTCTCCCCTTTTGAAACTGAAGGAAGCCAGGCTGAAATGCTGTCAAATCTGACAAGCTGGAGAAAGGGAGAGGCTGTCCTTGGCTGCTGCTCAGGCCCCCAAGGGATGTCTTCACATCTGGCACAAGACTTGCCCAGAAGGGAGGCTCTGGGCAACCCACAGGCTTCCCAGGGCTACTTCTTCATTATCAGTTTCTCCCGTGCTTCTGCCTAAGCTATCAGAGTCTACAGGCAGCCCAGGCAGCTGGGCTGTGCTCACAGCAGCTACGCTGTGATTAAAAGGGCAACTGGGCCCCTCCACCTTTTCTTCTGGTGCCTGTGTGGGCATCAGCCGGAGCAAGAGCCGCCTGGCAGGTGACTGCAGATCCCGGATAATCCTTCTGCCCTGGCCTACTTTCCCAAGTGCCTCCTTCTGCTTTTTACACTCACATTTATTTTCTAACAACTAGAAGGAAATTAATGTGTGCTAAATGAACAGGCTAGAAGACTTATAAGTCCAACGTCAAATCCATTTTCTTATTGCTTTACTTTCTCCTATTATCTGTGATGGGTGGAGTCTGACTTTTGTATCATAAAAAATAACGATGGTATGCCCCAGAATTTCTTAAGAAGTACTTGCAAAACAAGCTGTAGAGTTCAGCTTCAAAACTCCAACAGACAGTATATATTCTTAGGCAGTTAAAATGTGAAGGAACAGCTTTTAGAATAGCAAATGTTTATGAAACTACCTGCTCTTCTCCAACCCCTGTGGTAGAACCCTGGAGATACAAAGATGATAAGGCACACTCTGCCACCTCTAAGTTTTAGTTTCTCTCAAACTTTTACTTCATGGTAAAACACAAGACTAATTAGCATTTCGTACCCTAACATGGAAGAATGATAGTGTCCGAGTAGCTGTGTGCATGTATACATGTCCAGGAGTGTAAACCTGCAGCTACTTAGTGATGAGTCCTGAGGTCTTACAATGCTCAGCATTAAGTATGTTTAATATAAATCTCACCCAGAGCCCTACTGTGATGTGTGGAACAAGGCTAAGCACCGTTGAGTGTCTGAGATGTGCAGGCAATGGGAAGAGGATGCAAAGGGAGCAAGGTCTTGGCGTCCGTGTTCTGGAAAGGTGGAAGGGACTTGGCTGTGGAGTTAATGGAAGACCTCAGTAAGCAATGATGAGACAGATATGAAAATGTACATGAATGACTGGCTGGATAATGTGTAAAAGCAATAGGTCTGTCTTGTGTATGAAGACATTTTAAAAAATCCTAAATTGTAGTGATATTTCATGGACATTGGCAGTGACACATGAACATAATTAGGCATGAATCTAAAACATAGTGCAAGGAACCCATTACCTGAGATTGGGATGTATAGAAGACTCATTGACCACACTGATGGAGAGGAGCTATGTGGTATGGCATCAAGGGCAGGCACATGTGGATCTTCTCATTCAGCCACCGACTGATGCAACTGAATGAGAGACCCAAATAACACCGTGAGCTATAGAAGAGCCAAGCTGTACCCTGCCTGGATGCACAGTCAGTATTTATGGTAAGTAGGAGTTATTACTTTGAGCCACTGAGCTTTGGCATATGTAGTTCATTTCACAGGAATAGATAATAAGTCGTATCTTACAGTTCAGGAACTAGCCCCGGAAACAAAAATCACTTATCAGAATTCTTTAGTCACACTGCCACCTTAGACAGGAAAACAAAATTCTGATGAACAAGAGTCCATAGTCAGCGAAACCCTAAGGTCAGAGGATGGTGGGACAGCTGATTGCTGGAGTGTTATTGTTGAAGATGAATCACTGATGGGCCCTACACACTTAGGGACCTGGGAACCTTACAACAGCCCAGAATCTAAGCACTGTAGTTACTTTGCTTCCCCCTTCAACAGCTTTCTTCTTTTAAGCCCTTGAAGTTGTTTCTCTAGCTCCGTGTGCCAGCTGGTCTGATGTGCTCATCACTCTTATCACTGGGGCTCGAAGCCTAGAAAGTGCGTTTCCCCAACATTCTCACCAGCAGAGGTCTCGCCAAAGGCTGACAGCCAGATGTGCTTGCCTGTGAATTAGGAGGGTTCAGAGCAGGAGATGCTGGAGCTCTGCTCATCTGCTGAAGAGGACAGAAGTGTGGGTTTCAGCAGTTATCAGATTCTGCGCTGACTCCCAGACATCTCTCTCTGTGAATCATCCACCCCAGCTCAAGAAGCAGATGTGATCATTAACAGCAGCTTCCTGAAGTCTCTGCATCTTCATGTACCTGAGAGCAAACAGCAAATGTGAACGCTTGTGGCTTCCCCCCACCTTCCTTCCTTGACTTCTCCTGGCTCTTCTACAAGTTTTGGATGCACCCAGTTCATTGTATTAAATTCCTTCTCTACCTGAATCATGAGGCGTGGCTTCTGGGTTTCACTCCTCATGTACATGAAGTCTGAATGAAATGGTAGCAAATAGTGAAGTAGCATTTTGTTACATATATGCACGGGTATCACTCATTTTTGCAAATAGCTGGGAATCTCCTCCTTAAAATTTGGAACAAAAGTACGTGTAATACAGCATAGCAGCCCACGAGTGGTGGAGTCATAGAGTGGAAAAAAACAGTATAGAGGAAAGTAAAAAGTTCAGTACAATTGAGATACTGGGGTCAAGGGAATTTAGTACTAACCAAAGAAAAATGTTACAGGTAGGCTCACTAGACTCAGGAAATAAGCAAGGGTGCCTAGTTAAATGTGAGCTGTAGATAAATAATTTTGCATGTAGAGGAATATTCCAGAGAAGATGTTCATGTCCTAATCTCTGAAGCCTACAAATAAGTATATTACCTTACTTGGCAAATGGGACTGTTATATGATTACAGGCCTGGATCTCGAGACAGGGAGAGTATTCTGAGGTATACAGGAAGCCCTCTGTGGTCAACTGATTCCTTAAGAGTGGAGAACTTTTGCTAACTTCAGTCAGAAGGAGAGGTAGCTGAGGAAGAAAGATGTGGCTGCCTTTGAAGATGGAGGAAGAGTCTGTGAGGCAAGGGTATGAGTAGCCTCAGAAGCTGTCAAAGAAAAGAAAATGAGTTATCCCCTGCAGCCTCCAAAATGAACTGTAGTTTCCCAACTCTGTGCTCACAGCCCGCTGAGGTCTGTGTCAGAATTCTAAACAACAAACTTGTCAGTTAACTTTGTTATAAGTCACTTAAATGTAGAATGACTTGTCCCAGGAGCAATAGATAGCCAATACAAACAGCTGATAATTTCAGTATAAATTTGGCCATAAGATATTTGGAATATATACTTAATGACAATTGCTGAGTCCTGCTTTTTGCCTTGCAACTTGTTTTATTGAAAAGTAGGATTCCAGAGTTCTCCTGAATCCCTGTATCCATCCCTCCATCCTCAGTGTGGGCACTTCCTATGTTCTAGGCACTGAAATCAATATAATATCTGTTCAATTTCATTGACATCTCCCAGATCCTGCGTGTGGATATTATCGTGTCCATTGTATAAACGTGGTAGTGAAGTCCATGAAAAGTTAGACTGTTTGTTCAAGGACTCACAGGCAGTGGAGCAACTGTAGAGGTGTGCTGGGTCTTTCGGATTCCAGACCCCACTTGGTTATTAGCTTGATCTTGTTCCATTTTCATTGCTAGAGCCCCCAAGGCCTTTGCTCTTGCTTCCACACCCACACACTCTATCTCCCAGACCAGTCATCTCATGTCTGTCCCTCATCTGTCTGATGGCATCGAAACTGCTTTCTCAAAGGTCAGCAGGGGCCTCTGAGTGCCTGCCATTTCTTAGTCACCACTTTCTTTCCCTTCCCTTAACCTTGGGGGAACTTGGTTGTCTTCTGTGCTACTGCTACATATGAGGTTTTTATGTTGGAATTCTGATTCTCCCTCTTCTGTCTGTATGGGTATTCTTGCTGTCTCCTTAGCTACTTCTCTCTCTCTCTCTCTCTCTCTCTCTCTCTCTCTCTCTCTGTGTGTGTGTGTGTGTGTGTGTGTGTGTGTGTGTGTTGCTGAAGACTGAATCCACTGCCTTGTGCATACTAGCATTGCTCTGCTACTGGGCTACATCTCCTACTCTTCTCATTCCTTACAGTTGTAGAGTATGGCCGAGTCCTGTTCTTCCTTGGTGCAATTTCTTCATTTTAGAACTCCTTTCATAATCTCATTCATGGCTACAGCTTCAGCTTTATCTCTACTCAGGATGCCCAGAGCAGATATGAATGACAGCCTCCTCTGGTCTCATCAGTCACCATCTTGGTGGCATGCCTGGGAATTGTCTCAGATGTCTGAGCCCCACCATGAAACGGCCATTTACTCTGGATGGGACCCAAGAGTGGTAGTTTTCTGTGGCTGCACTTATAAATTAGCATCAGCTTGGTGGCCTGAAAGGAAACAAAGATATTCTCCGTGTGGTATGTAGGTCAGAATTATTAAATGGTGCTCACTGGACTAAAATTTAGATTCCGCTCTTCCTGGTGGCCATGGTAGAGAATCCATCTGCTTGCTTCTTCCTTGTCTGGGAAGCTGCCATGTTCCTCCTGATCCTTCCTGGCATGTACCATCACCCTTTATCCTCATCCTCCTCTGGTCACATTGTCCTTCCCTCTCTCCTGTACACCTTCTTTCCAAATCCCCCGTCTCTTTCTACTAAGGCACCCTTTTGATTGCATTCGGGACCTCCCTAGATAATCCAGGATAATCTCTCCAACTCAAGATTCTAAACATCAGAAAAATCTCCTTTGTCACCCAGACTCTCATGGTTCTTGGGATTAATCCTCAGATGTCCATCCTTATGGCCATTTAGCAGCCCAACCTGCCAGGTAACGACTCTGCAGATGAGCTGGAGGACCTCACAGAATGGAGTGAACTTCTTCAAGTCTCTTGACTCCAATCCACCTTGCTGAACATCTTTTTTTTTTTTTTTCCTGGTGAAAGTCCACAAAAGTCCCCCTCTCTTTTCAGAACACATCGCAACGAGCCCAGTGCACACAGATACGAGGACTCCTGGCCTATCAAGTGGGACCGCCTGCTCTTCTGCACATCCGCTTTACTTCTGGGGTGTTGATTTTCTCAGAACATGCCTGGTCCTGTGATTGGCTGCTTCTTCGCTCAGTGCTCTTTCTATCACATGTGAGACTTGCCTCACCCTCCTATGCTTACCCACCTCTTACCCGTGAGGGGGCTGCATTGTTTTCCTAGTGTCCCAGTACCTCAGAGGGGACTATAAGAGTGGAAATGGGGTTCAGAGACCTGAAGCTTAAAGTCAGGGTGTCAGCAAGTTGGTTTCCTTTGAGGCCTGTGAGAGAGGGGTATGATCTGTCCAAAGCCGTGCTCTTTGGCTTTTAGGAGGCCGTTTCCTTCCAGGTTTCTTCACATCACATTTCTTTGGGGTGTATCTGTCAATGAATTGTCCCTCTTTAAGGATACAACTTAAGTTGAAGTCAGGGCCAACCATGGTAGACTCGTTTTAACTTGATCATCTTTGAAGAGAGGGTATCTCTGTAGAAGGTCTCATTCTGAGTTACTGAGGGTTAGGGATTCGATATGTGAAGTCGGGAGGGAGACAGTTCAACCCATAGCGCTAGCTCGTCATGGCTATACTCTGATTCTAAGGTGTCTAGGCCCTTCTGCACTGTAGGCTGGGGGGCCCTCCCTCTTCTGAACAATGCGACTCTATTTGTGTGTTCATCTGGGAAAGTGACAAACTTAACTGTGAGGGCATCTCTTCGAACAATAACATGTGTATGTCCACATCTGTGTAGACACATAGCCCTGTATTCTCCCCAAATAAAGCCTGAGCTTTGGAGATAGCTGTGTGGCTTATTGATCTTATGACACTCATGCTGCCTATGACATATATCCTCAGTAAATATTTATTGATTTAATCTCAGAACGTCTGAGACTTTAGTGTGGAGAAGTAAGCAGAGACTATGAAAATCATAGAAAATGATCTGCTATTGTAGAGCACTGGATGAAAAATAGTGTCAATGCTTTGATTTGGGGGAGGAGCCTACTTAATGAGGCAGGTTTTCTCATGTAACTCAGACTGGCCTCAAACAATGATCCTTCTGTCTCAGCCTTCTGAGTCCTGGGGTTACAGCTGTGCTTCCATGACAGGTTCCTGCAATGTCTGTTGGAGGGAATCTGAGAGAATGTTTTCAAGTGGCTGTCATGAAATGCCATGAGCCAGCAGAAGAAAAAGGAGGGAAGGGAGGAAGAAAAGCAGGACCCTAGCTATCCACACTAGTTCATCTATAACAGGAGTGAGGCAAGGCGAACCGCATTGCGACATCCCCACCTTTACCACCTCCAGCCCAATGTGTGCATGATAGCATGGTGCTGGAGAGGGCTTATCAAGCTGACCCAGCCATCCTGAGTCAGAGACTGCCAGCATCTTGCTTGGGTGGCCTTGCATCACCCTCTCCTTGTTTCCATTAGTCTGCTGCTGCCAGGCTCGGATCACTGGTCACTGCCCTGGTCACTTCCACATCGGCAGTGCATGGGTTAATGATTAAATATGAAGGGCCGTTTGTGTGTTGAAAGAAGCATTGCCTTCATAGCCCTGGAGGAGTGTCTCCACGTCCATTATCAGTTCTGGAACACCCGAATATCATCCCTCCAAAGAGGAATGCCTCCAAGCCTTCCAGATAATCAAACAGAGTTGAATCAGCAGCTATCAATAAATAGGGTATGAACTAGTTCAAAATTTTCAGCTCCTGTGTTTTGTCTGCTTCATGTAGATCACTGTTTAGTCCCCACCGTTTTCCAGCCAAGGTCCCACGTGACCACGCGGCTTTTCCACATGTATTTGACACTCTTAGCCTCCAGTTCTGGTTTCTTTGGTTTTCGCTTCATTTCTTATTATCATGCCTGGGTCATACCAGCTGGCTCTTTCCTGGTGCTGATGCTGAGGAGAGACAGGCGCCTACTCCACTTTCACCCCACCTATTCCCTAGGCGGGGCTTTCCAGGGCTCTTTCAGCTCAGTGACCCTGCCGCTTTTACACCCTCCTTCGTGGATCCTAGGACCCAGGAATGGCTACCTCCTCTGCTGCCATTCCTGAATGCCTGCTGAGTATTATGTTAATCTGCTGCTCTCACATTGCAGCTGCTGCACTCAGAGAAGGAAGAGGAATCCTTGGGCCTCAGATGCTTGTCTGTGTGGGTTGCCTTTCCCTCTCCGAACTCTGAATGTGGGGTCAGGCTCACAGCCTGTAAACTTCTGGAGCAGCTGGGGGTTATTTTTGAAGTAGGGGCATTAAAGAAGCAGCGAGTGCAGTTGTCCAGGACTTTCCTGCATATGGGATTGTACAGGAGGTCAGAGGTTAAGGAGGAGCTAGGCTCTCGGAGTCTGCTTCCTGGGAAGTGAGCTAGGTTGGCATGAGCCTGGACGGTCCACTTTTTCAAAGTCTCCCCTTTTCAGCCTCTAAGCTAATTCCCGAGAGGCTATGGGTATGGATTACCTAGGTGTCCATCACAAAGTTGTTCAGCGAATTCTTACTGTTTGACTTTCAAGAATGAATTCTAAAGGATGGAGAGACAGTTTGATCATTAAGAGCGCTTACTGCTCTTCCAGAGTACCTGAGTCCAGTTCCTAGTACCCACATTGTGTGGGTAGTTCATAACCACCTATAACTCCAGCTCTAGAGGGGTCTGTAGCCACTGCTTCTCACCAGCACCTGCACCCAAGTGCACACAGACACATGTGTAAAAGCAAACACACACACATAATTAAAAAAATTATAAAAATAAATCTTAAAAAAGAATGTATTTGAGTCAATAATCTTCCTCCAATTTATGTTATGTAGATTGTAGACATTCCCTATTCTTCTAAATGAGCAATCTAATCTTAATATGCAGGTACTATAATCCTTTGTTCATGGGGAGATGCGATACCTCTTTTGTATATTTTTATATCTCTGCGTGATCATCTGTGTCAACACTATATGATCGTAATTGCAATTTGCATTATAACAGTTATATTTTATGGTTGTGTGCAAGAAGCAGAAAAATCTACAATTAGAGAAACTTAAACAAAAGCTTTTAAGGAAAAAAAAATCTATCTTGTGAACCAGTATAGGAAAACCTGTTTTAAAGTATTTTTAATGTTTGTATTTCTTCTTTGAGAATTTCATACAATATATTTTGATCATATTCTTTCTCTCCCCCAACTCCTTCCAGATCCCCCCACCTCACTACTCACCAACTTGATATTCTTTCTCTCTCTTAAAATAAAAACCAAATAAAATAATCACACAAACACAGGCTCACCACTCCTGAGCATGGGGCCTGCCTTTGAATGTGGTTGATATATCCAGTGTCATTCTCTTGAAGAAAATGGAGTTTCCCTCTCCCAGCAGCTATCAATTTCCAGTAGCTTCTAGGCTAGCAGTGGGACTTAGTAGCAACTTCCCCTCCTTTGTGCTAGGATTTTGTCTGGCTTGAACTTCTGCAGGTCTTGTGCATACTGCCACGGTCTCTGAGTTTATATGCGCTTCAGCCCCATTGTGTCTGGGAAATGCTGCTTTAGAAGCATGCTTGCTGCATATTGGCAAGAACCTATTCTTATCATTCTTAGCTGTAAAGGAGGCTGGGTAGCAGTAGCATGACCTTTTTAGGGCTGTGATGTGAGTCTATTTAAAGTCATAGTTCTAGAAAGGAAGGCGAAAATGGACAGTAGAGAACAACCAGGAATCACCATCACAAAAATTTTTATAGGAGTAGATTTGGGAAACACCTGGTAGACTGAAGAATAACTGTTTCAAATATGCAAACTAAAAGCCATTCTAAAAGTACAAATCACCATCTAGATATATAAGCAAAAATAAATCTACATATGTTGATAGGTACCTAATATTATATGTTAAGTCAACTATGCAAAGTAAGGAATGTATTGGGAAAATTTTAAAGCAGTTCCTGTAAATATCATGATTTGTTCTGGAATGTTTCATTGTTTTATTCAAGATTGCTGTAATGTTCAGAGCTGTTAATTTGGTCAGTGACCTTGAGCTGATCAACCAGAAGCTCAGATGTTGAAATGACTCAAGTCTCTAGAGTACCAGTTGCCAGAACAATTTCATCTTAGTGCTAGGAAACAGTGCCCCATGGGCTACCAAGTCTGCATATCCTTTTACAGAGAAGTAGGCTACATAGCTGGCCACTGAAGTCACGGCAAACTGTAGGCTTGGTGTGTATATTGGGGCACAGAGGCATAGACAGGCACAGGCTGGAGATCTAGCCACAGATGTCAGAGATGAAGCACCAAATGAAGTAAGAGCATAAGGAAGAATTTGGGGGACCCTAATAGACCATCTGCCTCTTGAAGGATTTCTGTCTCTACACAACAAAGAAATCAAAGTCTGCTTTTGGATTTTTAGGCTAACTTTTTAAATGAGATATGACATTTTATACATTTTATTCCTTTTCATTATGTACAAAATAAATAATTCTGAAGAAAATATCATTTGTATAGCCTAGAGGTACTAAAGTATCACCATGTATAGCCTCTGGCTTGATTAGCAATACATGAATGAGAAAGAAGTCTATTAATGGTGGTTTGAAGATAGGTTAATTTAAAAAAAGAGTTATTTCACACATTAATACATTTAAAGCATTTTATATTGGGGGCTGGAGAGACGGCTCAGTAGTTAAGAGTTTTTGCTGCTTTTCTGGAGGCCCTGGGTTCAGGTCCCAGCATCCACATGATGGCTCACAAACTGCTTGTAACGACTACATTCCAGGGAATTCAACTCCTTTTACTGGCCTCCCTGGGTACCAGACATTTACATGGTGCACAGAAATTTCTGCAAACAAAGTACCAAAACACATAAAACAAAATAAAATTTAAGTTAAGAGATTTTGATTGTATTATCTAAAGTATACAATGAAATATCAAGCAAGAAAACTCTTTTGCCAAAATCCCTTTATCCATAATGCCTTTTGGGTCCTCTTGTAAAAGTAAGTTTTCTGTGTTGCACTTGTAAATACCCTAAAATTATTTTTCACTAACAATTCCAAGACAGAGGAATTATTAGGAAGGCCATATAATTTCATAAAAAAAAACAAAAAAGTAGGAAGATGTTGCATAAACACAAATACCTTCTCTGAGATGCAGAATTTGTTTTCACATTCCAGATAGTAAATGAGTGCCTAGTGATTGAAGACCCACTCAGTTTCCTCGTCCAGTTTTGTATTTATCTTTTCACACGTTTAGCACTACTGAAGAACAAAATCTATTATAGCATGCAGTGTAGAAGAAGTCTCTGTAGCTCCAATGGGAGATGTGTGGAAGAATGCAAATAGTAGCCTCTGCTTGTCTAGCTCAAAAGACGGCAGTAGACACCAAGCAAGCATGGTATTGGGTACCATGTACCTGGGGCAGGTCAGAGAGAGGGACAAAGAGTTTTGAAAACATGACAATTTGTTTTCCCAGGATTGCATTTTGATACAAAGTTTTAAGTGGCCCAACAACCAAATAAAATGGTTGTTGAAACTGAGTTATTTAAAAAAGGCAATCCAGTAATACCTCATCAAAAGCATAACTGAGTTCTTTTAATCATGTAAGTACAGTTTTCCAACACTAAATATAATTATTTAGTTTTAGGTAAGACAAAATCCTTTTATCAAATTATTCTTACAAGTTTGAATTAACATATCTTTTGATTTCTTCCCCATCTAATTTTTTTGTTGTTTACAATTTAATAAGTGTTTCTCTTGATGATCTCACATATGTAAGACTGCTTGATAATATTTGAAGCGTTGAGGTCATAGTGGCTTTCTTCACTGGTCTGTAGTCTTCAGTGATGATCTGAAGTTATGTGTGTTCTCAAATTGGCATGACCACTTTATGTATTCATGTGTTTGGGGTTGTTGGCAAGCTGGGCATACTTTGCCCAAGCAACCTTGCCTCTGTGTCACAATACCCAGCCCACCCTTTTACTTCAGTACCTGTGCCTTTAGTAATTACACTCAGAGTTGTATACAGCACGGATAGATTCTCTTTTGTACCATGTATTGGCAGGCGAAGATGGCTCTCAGCTAAGGATGAATTACATGGTTGTTGAAATGTTGGCCTAATGAACCTTTTATATTTAGGTGGTTTTCTTGCATAAGCATCTTCTTCCATGCCTTCTCTTTCTCTTTCCTGTTGAATCATTTCTCACATTTCTGTTCTTCCCTGGAAATAGACTTTGGGAGAAGGACTTCTCAATTAACTACCTTGACTTACTGTTTTTGCCCAATCATGTTGGAAAGTGCTTTTGCTCTGGACGCTCCTTCTCTGTCCAGCGGATAGGCAGGTACTGACTGACATGGAGTCTTCCCATCATTGTTAGGTGTCTTTTCATGCACCTTAATAGTTCTTTTCATTTGTATGGTACTGTTTATGGTAGAACCTAGTGTTAGGGCCCATCTTTGTGTTTTTGATAACATCTTTTAAAGTTCATGAGCCTCTCTGGCATTCTGTTTTTCTCATGGTTATCCAAAATGTTAGTGATATCCATAGTGTTCATGATACAATTCAATATGCCTATAGCATATTACCACAGCCACAGAGTCCCTGGGTGTAGCCTCTGGTGTCTGAAGAAGTGATCAAATTTTGGATCTCAGTCCCATGGATGATTTTCTACATCCACAAACACTAAATGCTTTTTAATCATTAAATTTTTTCATCTTAGCATACAAAACAATAAGCTTCATTGTGGCATTTTTGTGGGGACCAGTCCCCACCATTATTTACCCCGAGGACTCTTAAGGCATGAGGAATAAGAGACTTAGTTAGAAATAGATGGAAGAGAAACAGAGAAAACACAGGATAGACTCAAAGTGGCCTGGATCCTTATCCAAACGGGCCCCTTAACTTTATTCCAAAGATCTATTTATAATAATGCCAAAGGGTAGAGCAAAAGACCTCCCCCTTGCTAGTTACAGTCAAGTGTAGACCCTTACAAATACTTGGTACTCGGGCCCATGGTCCAATCAACCTCTTATGCAGTCCTGCTGGGTACAGCCTCTAGGAAACCTAGTGGGCTACAACAGCATTTTCATGTTTATATGTCATTATATTTTGTTATTAGTTGCCCTCCACCTCCAGGGACCTTCCCCATGTTCCCACCCACTCTGGCTGGTTCTTCCCCTTCTCCCCATTACCCTATTCTGCTTTCCTATCCATGTTTCCTATCCATTACTCTGCTTCCTATGTTCCTGAAGATCTCTTCCTCTCCTCCCATAATTCCAGTTATAGTCTCATGGCGCTCGCTCTCTCTCTCTCTCTCTCTCTCTCTCTCTCTCTCTCTCTCTCTCTCACACACACACACACACACACACACACACACACACACACACACACAATTTAAAATCTAGGTTCTACACATAAGAGAAAGCATGCAGTATTTGTCTTCCTGACTCTGGAATATTTCACTTAATTTAATGATTTCTAGTTCCACCCATTTTTTTTTCTGAAAATTCATGATTTCATTTTTCTTTTTGGCAACATAAAATTCCATTATGGTTAAGCATGGTGGTACACACCATTAACCCTAGCACTTAGGATGCAGAGGCAGGCATATCTCTGGGAGTTCAAGACCAACCTGATCTATATAGTATGTTCCAGGCCAGCCAGGGCCATATAATGAGACCCTGTTTCAAAATGTTTTTCTTTACCCTGGCATCTGTTGATAGCATCTAATATGGTTCCGTTTCCTGGATGTGGTAAATGGTGTAACTATAAACAAAATATGCAAGTATCTTTGTGATAATCTCCCAGGCTTACTTAGCCCAGGAGAGGGAATGATTTCCATATGGCTGCATAAGCTTACATTCTCATTCAAGTGAGTAAGTGTTCCTCTTTCTCCATGTCTTCATTAGCATTTGCTGTCATTTGTGTTCTTGACCATGACCTTCTAACTGGGGTGAGTTGGAATCACAACGCAATTTTCGTTTATAGTTGCCTGATGGTTAAGACACTGTATTTATCGGCCATTTGTATTTCTTCTTTTGAGACTTGTCTATTTAGTTTGTTGGCCCATTTGATGATTTGATGACTCGGGGGTTTGATATTTAACTTTTGCAGCTCTTAATATAGTCTAGATACTAATTCCCTATCTGACGTGCAGCTGACAAAGACTTTTCCCATTTAATTGTTAAACTTTTGCATTTCGTTGAAATTTATAGGCATATTACAGGTGTTATGCATATGCTTAGGATTTGTAACAATGTAAAATGACAAAACATTTTTCAACACTGAAAACATTGTGAAGTTTTTCCTTTAAAGGGGGGGACTGTGCAACAAGTTTGCAAAACACAGAATCTATTTTTTTTAGTTTTTCACATTTTACTGTCATTTTTCACCTGAATTTTCAGTTCCCATTGTCCCCCTTCCCAGTTTCTGGAGCCCCCCAGCTGAGTCCAACCAACCCGAACCTTATTTAATTCAGTCAGTCTTCCTGCTGAGGATGCAGACTCTTACCTGAACATTACTGAAATATCGGAAGGCATGCTGGCTAGTTTTAACAGTCAGCTTGACACAACATAGAATCACATGGAAAGAGAGTCCTGATGAGGAATTCTCTGGATCACCTTGGCATAGGGGCATGTCAGTGGGAATCATAGGAACAACCGGCCCATTGTGGGTGGCGCCATTCCCTAGACAGGGAGCCGTGAACAAGTCTAAGAGAGGAGGAAGCCAGCTGATAACAAACACACAGGGATGTGCTGATTCTCTCTCTGCTCTTGACTATGGAGTGATGTAGCTTTCTGCCTTGATTTCCCTGAAAGGATGAACTTCAATTGGCAATTATAAGACAAATAAATACTTTCTTTCCCAAGCTGCGTTTCTGTCAGGATGTCTTATTATAGCAACAGAAATCAGACTAGGATAGTAGGTTATGTTTTAGCTTACGTTTAACACCAGAAAGCAAGAATCGTGATGGAGACAGCCCATTTTACAAAGCTATTCACCAATAGATTGAGTTGGAATTATCATTGTAGAAACTGAGTTATAAAGGATTCCTTTGAAACTTAACCATAGTTAATGTGACCCAATGAGTCTAAAACTCTCAAATTCAATTGAATAACCATTTGTGTGTGTGTGTGTGTGTGTGTGTGTGTGTGTGTGTGTATCTACTTGCTTACTTGCTACCAACATCTTAGTCCCTTCACATTCTTTGGATACATATATCCCTGTTATGCTGTCCCCAAGGACATTTTCCCTGCATGTATATACTTACACACACAGTTTTTCAGGAAGTAAGGCATGTACAACATGTATAAAATGCTTAATAAGAACAAGAAGCAAAACAAAACTCAAGGAAAAACTGCAAACAATCATTCTCCGTAGAATGGAGTAAAATCTTTTTTCAAAGACTGGTTTGGGGTTATGAATTTATGTTTCTCCTGAACACACATAAAGCTGGAGATCAACTTTCCATTCTCTCTCCTTGGGTTTACATCCTTATATAACTTGGCCTTCAGCTCACCACTAGAATGAAATGCCTGAGCTGACCCTTCCTCTGAAGAGGGACCTGTATCTTTCAGGTCATGGGCTGCAGAGCCAACATGAAAGGATACCGATACCCTCAGACCTCATCTGTTGTGCAACTGTTACAGCTTGACCCTGGGAAGATGGTTTGTGTCAGGCCACTGGGGAGGGATGCTTGGCTGACAAAAGGCCAGCAGAATGAGTGATGCGTGGCCCATGATGTAGGACTGCTTGAGTTCTGTGGTGAGGAAAACAGAATGTTCATCTGTGTACCTTCAAAGACATTCTCAAGACATCATCAAATAAATCTGCATGTGAGAAATTTGTGTTCCCAGAAGTCATGTGAGGAGGGATCGGCTGAGTGGCCTGCTGGGATGTTCAGACAACCAAGGACAGGCTGGATTCTTCAGAGAGTACATAGCTTCCTCGGGACTCAGGACAGGGGCTACCACTTCCCTCATAATATACCTCAGCTATGTAACTTTACTTTCTTTCTTCCTTTCTTTGGTCTTAGGTTACCTTTTAAGTAAAAATATGGAGCCAAGCATAATAGCTCATGTCTATAATCCTAGCATTTGAGAGGCTGAGGCAGGAGGATTACTATGAGGTTAAGGACAGCCCAGGCCACATAGTGAGTTTCCTGCCAGCCTCGGCTACAGAATTAGAACCTGATTGCTGCTGTGGTCCATAGCCATCATAGCTGGGTAGGACTTTTGGTTGCCTTTCTCATTTGGAAGCTTGTATGGTACGATCTGGTACCATGAAAGTTAGTTCTAAAACCATATACAAGATACAATTAACATTAAACAGATGAGCAGGTTGTATTTAAAAAAATAAATAAATAAAAAAGGAACACAACAAGCCTTTGAGGCCTAGACTCAGAAGCAGCATAGTTATTTTCTGGCTAAAGGAGGTCATAAGGCCCACCCAGATGTATAGGAGTAAGAATTCCACTACAGCCCTTTCTGGGAAGAGTTGAGAAGACCCATGGCAAAGGCCATGTGTATAAGGAAGCAAAGAATTTGTATCTGTTTTAGTAATCCACCACAATAGCTAAGTATTACTTGTGTCATTTATTTCTTTGTATTTGGTTTCATGGGACAATAACTTTAGGGTGATTTATAGCAAACCCAAGCACACTGATATAAGAATATATGCATAAAATTTTACATGTTGAACTAGAAGGAACATAAATTAGGGGAGGGTCAAATCAGGATTCATTTAATCAAGATAGTATCAATGAGTAACAGTGACATCTTCATGGAGCTTTGAAAAGTTTAAGGTGCCAAGCTGAAGCCCAAAGCCTGTTAAATACAATAGTGATACATACACAGACAAGCAATGGGTCTTCTGAAACATTACCAGTATGGCATGTATTAGGGCTCAGTCAAGAGGTAAAGAGTCAAGGGTGAAACCAGGTGGATCCCTCTGTTGAGTCTTTTACTACTGCTATGTAAGTAGTTCATCTGAGGCTCTTATGAAGGTGCAGAAAAAATGGAACCCTTTAGACATCCCAGTTGAGATACTGAAGACTTAATTGAGTCTGTGAAGACTTTCTTCTCCAAATGGAGCTGATTATGCTTTTTATATGAATAAGTCATTTTTGATCATTGCTATCACCTTCTGATATTTCATCCAAATGTGGATAAGTAACTCCCCTGTAGAGAGGTTTTACTTCTGAGATATATTTCTTGATCTCATCTACATTTATGACCAATAGCATAACCTACTCATGGAGTTGATGGATATTCTGGTCCTATGTAAGGTTCCCCCAAATAGTTTTCCAATCCAATACAATGGGGTTGTCCAGTGCATGGAGGAAAGTTTCCAGTGAGCTCTTTGTCTTCTCAGGTCTCTTGGTATTTATAGCACTGTGAGTACTTAGAATGTGTTAAAGTATAGCATCTCCCTTGGAAGTATGGGTGACATGTCCCTTTGCTAAACTAAACCAGAAGCCTATGGCAGCCCCCGGTTACTGTGATAACACAGAGGCCACACAGGTAGAAGACACTTGATTGAGTCATTCATCTATTTTTCCTCTGCTCTTAGCTGGATTCTAGGGTCTGAGAATGTGAACAGAAGAAACCAGGTTCTGACTGTTCTGGAAACCACCCAGGATTTCCATCATACAGATCATTGCGTCCATTTGTGCACACTAAGGAAAATAGCTAGCAAGCAATTAAGTGCACAAAGCTACATAAAGATAATGAAGTGGGGTATTTTTTTTAACCAGTAGGGTATTGTGCTAAAGGGACTGATAAGGAAACACGGTGACCACTACTTCAGTGGGGCACCATGGGAGACCTCACTGGTAAAGGAGACTTACCTAAACCGAGACCTAAATCAACTGAAGGAGCTAACCCTTCCAGGCCAAAGGAAAGCCAGTGCAAAGACCCTGAGGCAAGGATATGCTGAAGACACATGAGAAACTAGAAAGACAGGGTGCATGGTCACCATGGGGAAAGAGGGGAAGGATGGAATGGACAGGAGCATTTGGGGGTAAGTTTTTAAGAATTGGAAGATTTAAGCAAAAGAATAAAATCATCAGTTTTACACAGATAAGCATAATTTGTGGGGCAAAGGCCTTCTTGGACCACATTTAACGTTCTTTTATTTGATCAAGGGAACTGTGTGTTTTTCTATGTTCTGATGGGAAGATAATAGAGATAAGCAAGCCCCAATTCCAGCCGAAATGGAGGATGACAAGGATTTCAAGGATACAATGTGATGATTATTTTTATGACTACAGAGAATTATTGATGCTATTTTTGTTTTAGGAATATCTTAGGAAGAGGTATTGAGATAAGGAAGACAATTTTAGAAAATCCAAAGAGAAGGGTTTGGTGAGGAAGAGAAAATTCTTAGTGCAAGTGCACACATGTAACTCTGAGTTCCAGATCTTTGGGTCTGAAGGTAGCACTTTGGATATAACTTCTATTGGTAACTGACTCCTTGGTTCAAAGCCACAGGCTTTGCTCTAATCGAATTCCATCGCTAATATGATCAGCTTACTCATAGGTGACAGAAACATCTTGAACGAAACACGCCTTGAAATCCACTGGAACAGAAAGAAGTATCTAAGTGACTACAGAGGCTACGCTGTCGCGGAGTGATTCCAGCCGTGTGCTGCTCTACGAGGATATATCTGTACTTCTATTTGATGAGACACTTTGGAACAGTCCCTGTGCTCTCAGCCTGCTCTGTTTATTAAGAAATTGAGGAGTGATTTACTAGATATTAACTTTTAGACTTGTGAAGTATGTGTGATGCGTTTCTACTCTTCCTGTGCAGCCAAGTAAGCTGTTCTCTTGCAAAATGGGTCATCTATGAAAATATGAATATTTGTTGGGGAATAATTATGGGGGAACATCAAACCTTTAACTATCACACACTTATGAGAATTCTAGGAACCAATCCACAGACAGCACCAGGCATTGTCCAGATGTGGAGAAACAAGAACAGCTGCTGATTGGACCGCAGAATGGTGGTCACTCTGGATGGTAGTCTGGCAGCTTCTTTAAACCCATGTTTTCCTAGAGGAAAAGAGGTTGTACTTCTTGGTAACCTACAGCCACACAAAACCCTATACAGGGGCGCTTATAGCAACTTTACTTGTAATTGCCAAAACCTGGAGGAACCAAGATGCCCTTCAATAATAGGTGAATGGATAAACAGTGCTCTATGTAGACAATGGAGTGTTTTCAGGACTACACAGATGTGTTTCATCAGTCCGCGATAAGAACCATGGAGGTAGCGAAGGAGAAGTGGATGAGATCTACATGAGTGG
Source organism: Peromyscus attwateri (assembly GCA_902168425.1). Taxonomy (NCBI): domain Eukaryota; kingdom Metazoa; phylum Chordata; class Mammalia; order Rodentia; family Cricetidae; genus Peromyscus; species Peromyscus attwateri. Next base: position 14,447 of record CABHPP010130177.1, on the reverse strand, counting down.
ACTGGGTGTGTGGGGGGGTTATGGAGGGCAAGGAGTGGGGGATGAGAACATAGGAAAATGGGAGGGTCGAGCTGGAACAGGGACAAGGTGGGAGGGCAGAGAAGGAGATACCATGATAGATGATGACATCATGGGAATAGGAAGAGGCAGGGTGCTGGGGAGGCTCTCAGGAATCCACAAGGATGACCCCACCTTGGTCTGCTGGCAGTGGTCCAGAGGGTGCCTGGACCAGTCTACTCTGGTGACTGGTCTAGTGAATAACCTAGCTGTCATCATAGAGCCTTTGTCCAGTGACTGATGGAGGCAGATACAGAGATCCATGGCCAGGCACCAGGCTGAGCTCTGGGAATCCAATTGATGAGAGAGAGGAGGGACTCTGCAGTGGGGGGACATCGAGACCATGATGGGAGAGCATGCGGAGATGATTGGCCACACTAGTGAAAGCCCATGAACTGTTAACTGGTGGCTGTGGAGCCCCCATGGGACTGGACTAGGCCCTCTGGATATGGAAGATGGTTGTTTGGCTCAAACTGTTTGGGAGGCACCCAGGCAGGGGTATCAGGATCCGTCCCTGGTGCATGGGCAGGCTTTTGGAAATCTGGTGCCCATGGTGTGATGCCTTGCGCAGCCTTGGTGCAGTGGGAAGGGGCTTGGACCTGCCTAGGGTCAGTGTGCCGGGCTCTGCTGACTCCCCATGGGAGACCTTGATTTGGGGGATGTGGGGATGTGGGGTGGCTTGGGAGAGAGGGCTGGGGGTGGGAGGAGGGAGGAGGTGGGTTCTGTGGGTGGTATGTAGAGTGAGTAGAAAATTTCTTAATAAAGAAAAATGAAAAAAAAACCCCCAAAAACCCAAAAAAAACAAAACAAAACAAAAGAGAACCATGGAGGTGTCTTAATTCATATTTATAAGTAAAACAAGCCAATGTGAAAATTCTACATGCTGTGTGAGTCCTGCTCTATTACATTCTGGACACAATAAAACTATGGAGATGAGTAAAAAGATCAATGGTTGTCAGAGGTTAGGGAATAAAGGATGCATAAGTGGGATTCATTGGAAATTAGGAAGAATTCCCCAAATAAGGGTCTGGAGAGAAGGGTCAGTGTTAAAAGCAGTTGCTATGCAACAGTGGGGAACTGAGTGTGGATTCCAGCATCCACATGGAAAGCTGGATATATAGTCTCATGCATGCCTATATCCCCAGTACTGTGTGGGGCAGAGAGAAGAGGGACCCTAGGGCTTGGTGGCCATCGGCCTTCCAGGTTCATGGAGAGACCCTGCCTCAAAGGAATTTACCAGAGAGTGATAGAGGACGTTCAATGTCTTCCTCTGGCCTTCATGTGTGCATACAGGCATGTGTACCTACATACACATATACCTCCCCACAGCACAAAAAAAATAAGTTCCAAAATGATACATAACCAGAGTCCTATGAATAAAAGGAGTTTGGCCATGTGTCTGACTAGGTGACAGGGATGCAGTACATTGGGGGGTAGAGCACACAAAGTAGAAGAGACAAAGACATGAGGAACATCTGCATTTCAACTTAGATGTGAATAGAGTATAAGGAACTGATGAGAGCTCAGGATAGGAAAAAGTTAACCAAATATTAATATCTTAGCATTGAAACTTCTAGTCATTTTGGAATCTGGTATCTGTGTGGTTTGTCTGTGTCCCACAAGCATCAGTGGTTGGAAGCTCGGTCCCCATAACGGTGATGCTAAGTGGTGGGTTCTTTAAGAGGTAGCACTTGTCCTATGTAACTAAGTCAGTGGGGATGCTGCTCTCAAAAGGGGTTAACAGTTGGGCTCCTGAAATGAGTCAGTTCCTGTGGGACTGGGTTGTTATAAAAGAGCCTGACCCCAAACCTTCCAGTCTCCCTGTATCACCATAGACTCTTCTCTGTTTTGTCTACAGTGGTGACCGAGGCTGCAGAGGCACAAGCTGTTACTCTATTTCAGGCCCAAACCGAGATAACTGGACAGAGGTGGGTGATGCTGAGCCAGATGGAGGACATTGGTATAAGGCAGGATAGCATATTTGTCAATCGTGTCTAACCACAGGGAGTTAGCCAGCTCTGGGTGTAATTTATAAATCATCCTCATCCCACCAGTAATGGAGAGGGACTCGGTGAAACATGGTTCCTTCAGACACAAGCAGCTAGAGGGTGGCAGACTGATTGATCACTGAAATGATACCCAGGTCACAGTCTCTAATGAAGTCAGAAGTTAGTTATAAACATTTAAGTTATTCCTAGAGCTTCTGGACAACCTGTGAGGTCATCAAACAAAGGGCAAATCTGTCTCCATATTCCCATAACATGATACTTAGATTCGGCCATATTTAACTTGGAATGCTAAAATGTAAGCCCACTGAAGATTAGGTGGATCTCTACTCTTTTTCAACCCCCCATATTGTTTGGAAAGATGGATGAGCAGTTCATATCATACCCAGGACTAGCAATATAATTTGCAGGGCTCAATACAAAATAAACATATAGCATCTATGTTCAAAAAACAAGAGGAGAGTGCTATTTCAGGTACTGTATGTGGAACTTTTTCCTTAAAAGATACCTTGTTACTTGCAAAACATAAACAGTATTAATAGTGAGGAGTAAGTAACAACATATTTACATATTGGGAAAACAACGTTGGTCTTATAATTTTATGTAATTAACACAAACAGCAAGTTAATATCTTTTGATTGATTGCCTCAATTTCTTGCAAATTCATTAAGCCACTAAATTTATACTTTTATCAACTTCATTCTTATATACAAAATAATATTAGTACTGACACATTCAAGATTGAAAATAATTTTAAATTTTGAGAGAAATCTGCTAATACAGCTGTTATTATACTTAAGAGTATTTTATGGTCTATGATTGCATTAGGATAAATTCAAAATATAATTTTTCATCACATCTAAAACTAAAGATTTTTGGAATAGTTTTGTAGAAGATTTAACTTTTCATTCAAATCAGTTTCGTGTAAATCTGAGTTTAGTCAATATGTGTATTTATACAATGACCTTTTAATGTTTCTTTGATATTTCATGTAAGACTGTACAGGTCGTACAGGAAATCAAAGTGACATTGCAACTTTTATATAAGTCAAAATCCATATTTACGCATCCTACTATCATACCTTAAGTTATAAGGAAAATTTAAAGTTAGAATTATGTTCCTCTTTAATAATTGGTTCACTTAAATCTCCTTGTGAAAACATTGGAAGATGCTTGTTACTATTCGATATCACAGGATTTCTGTCATATTTCTAAGCTGGTATGTATTAGAAACATTACAGCAAACTGCAAAGCTAGCAGTTCTGCTGGTAGGATGGTGCAGACCAGTTATGCAAGCAATCAGGAGGCACAGTCAGGAGACCTGTGAGCTTGAGGCCAGGCCTGGTGCTTAAGTCCCTGTCTCAGAGAACCAAGGGCTTGGAATATAGCCTAGAGATGAGGACTTACCTACCATGTTTTGGGTCATAAGTTTGGCCCTTGGTGCTAGAAAACAAAACCACTACAGATACTAGAAGCTGATGCTTCATCTTGGTGTTCCCATGATTACTTTGTCTTATGGTGGCTGACTTTCAAAGCATACTTCATGAGTGCTGCTGTTCCTGCTTCAGAGCTCAAGTAGGAGAGCTCCTTTGTGCAGACACTGGTGAACCAGACTCTGGGGACAGAAGGCAAGCTGGCCTCCTACTGCTGGCCTTGGCCTTGCCCGCAGATAGGGCACTTCCTTTTCCAGGTGGCCACTGCTCCTGTTGCGGAACATGCGTCTGAGTCCAGAGTGTCCCCAGCCAAGCCCTCAGGGCAGTGATTCCCTGCACCCCTCACCATGAAGAAGCTGCTCACATGTGTTGGTGACAGGCCAGCCACTAGAGGAGCAGCTTGCTGTGACCAGAACTGCTGCTTCTGGGTCACAGTGGTGCGGGCTTTCATTTCATGCAGGCCAGCACATCTTCTCTGCTCACATGGCTTCTCTAAGAGTCGGAATACTACAGGGATGACGACAGACCATTGGGCCATATGTGGTTCTCCTGAGTGGCAAGGCCTTATGCAAGTGTCATGATGAACTAAACAGGTCTCAGACGTAGAAAACTGGCCCTGGCTTATCTTAATTCAAGAAATATGGTTGTCTCTTTTGAAAATTCAGGCTATGTCAGTGACAACCAAACATTTTGATCACAACCATAGTTAGAAGTTCATGAGCACGTTGTACCTCGAGTCTCAATACACACACACACACACACACACACACACACACACACACACACACACACACACACCTGTACATTCCTAAAATGAATTTCCTGAAATACCACCTATAATTAATTAGTATAGAATCAGACAAGCCCTCTGATATTTTCTAGTCATTTTTTTTTGAGCTGCACACAATCCACGCAACCAGTGTCACAACCTGCTAATCAGTTGTGACTGTGCAGTTCAGTACAAGTTGGTAGCTCAATGGTGATAATAGTCTGCAGTTTCACACTTTCAAACTTGGAAATCTAGTCTATTATCTAACTGGACAGTCTTACTCAAAAGTAGCTGATGAGAAGGATGGTTGTTAAATAGGAATGAAGTGGTTTCTGAGTTGCCACTGGGTGTAATGCTCCGCTCTGCCTGACTTGAATAAAAAAAACAAAAACAAAAACAAACAAACAAACAAACAAAAAACATGTTCTGTTCCCATTTATCACACCAGTGAGCTCAGCCTCAAAGCCAAGTCTCATCCACTGGCTGGGGTTGCTCAAAATCAGGTGAGCTGAGATATGTGGATTGGTTTGATGAGATCACGGGCTACGGTAGAAGTCAGCAGCCAGAGCTACAGAAATGCCCTAGATGGGGTCCACTCTTGGTGATACGGACAAGTCAGGTGCTGTCTTGGCGACTGTGAAGGCCATGGCCCACGTGTAAATTGCAAACACAGTCAAAGGGGAGCATCAGATAGACTACTTTTACTTACTGCTGACACACGTAGAGTACAATGCTGACCGGGACAATAATGACTAACGTTTGATTAGACAAACAGGTTAAAAGACTTGGAAAGACTAATCGATTAAGAGTCCCCTTTATTTATTAGTTCTTCAGTTTCTTTTTCAGCTCTACCTTACAGCCATTTTACTCATTCTGATGGTTAATTTTTATATGACAAGTAAGCCACTGGTGCCTGGACATTTAGTACACATTTTTTCCTGTGTGAACTTTTCTTTTCGTATGAGACTAATGTTACACCATGTATACTGAGTAGAGAATTGACCCTCTCTGACACGGGTGGACATAGCCAGCTAGCTGGAAACCTAGATAGAGCAAAAGATTGTAGCAAGCTTTTTCGTCAGCTGCCAGCTCACAAATAATGACACAGAAACTTATTATTAATTATGAAAGCTTGGTCTTTAGCTTAGGCTTATCTCAAGGAGCTCTTATAACTTAAATTAACCCATTTATATTAATCTATGTTCTGTCACATGGTGTTACCTCTCTTCCATCTTGCACCTCCTGTTTCCTCTCCCTTTAGCTGGTGACTCTGCCTTTCTTCTTCCCAGAGTTCTCTCTCTACCAAGAAATCCCACCTATACCTCCTGCCTAGGCTATTGACCATTCAGCTTTTCATTACACCAATCACAGCAATGCATCTTCACACAGTGTACAGATATCCCACAACAAAAGGCTTGGCCCTATCCCAAGTAAGGGAGAATCCCTTTACCTGATTCCTTCAAGCAGAGCCTCCCACTTCTTCTACAGCCTTTGTATTGGAATTATACCAATTAACCCAACAGACTTAAGATCTGTCGACCTCCATACTCACATGAGCCCATTTTCTGTAATCCCTCCCTGCCTCAAAGAATGTGTAAATACACATCCTATTGGCTGTTTGTCTGTGAGATTTGACTGAGGTACAGTTATAAAGGAGTTTCAACTATACTTATTTTAATTGTCCTTTCATTTAAAAAGCTATGTAACTATTGGAGCCATGGGAAAAATAATGATAGGCAAAAAGGAAGGGAAGAAAGAGAGGCAAGATGGTTGCATGAAGGAAGCCAAAGGAAAAGGGAAAGAAAACAACAAAATTAATAATCCTACCAACTGTAGTTAACTCCTTTGAGAACCTTGGTGTGGCACCTTCTCAAGCTTTGTCTGTGTGAATACGTTTGTATATGTATTTACGATTTGTAATGGAACTCTAGTTTATATTTGAAAATAGTTTTTTTAACTTATTTTCAACCTATATCAGTGTCAGTAAATCTATATAGCCTACATCTTTTATGACTAAATAATATTCTGTAATTTATTATCCAATTTTGTTGAAACTTAAATTGTCTTCAGTATTTCAAATGTATAAGTAATTTGATACATAGCTATTATTTACATCAGAGAAATTCCTGGTGCAGTTTCATGGACAGGAGAAATGCACAGTTTTATACGTGTCGCCCCTTTTGGAAAAGGCATGAATTGCCTTCTAGAAGGAATGTCTTAATTTACACTTCTGTTATGGTTGATGATTTGACTGAGAAATGTTCCCTGTAGTCTCAGGCATGCAAACACTTGGTTCCTTGTTAATGGTGTTATTTGGGGAGGTTTAGTTGGTACAACCTTGCTGGAGGACAGATATAACTGGGGGTAGGGTTGGCCTTAGAGAGTAAAAGGCCTCTCTCTACTGCTTCTAGTTCACTCTCCCCACTACATGCTTGCAGTAAAAGATGTGAACTCTCAGCCTGCATGCCACTTGCTTCATGCTTCTCCACCACGATCCATTCTTATCCCTCTGGACCCATAAGCCCAAAGAAACTTCCTTCTACAGGTTGCCTTGGTTGTGAAGTTCTATCACAACAATAGAAACGTAACTAATGCTTCCTAAATATGTAACATCTATAGAAAATAAGAACTAAGAAAAGCTAGGACAGGATAAAAATCTCATCCAGATCTCAACAACTTCATCTTCAAACTACTTGCATGGTGATTAACAGGACTACAGATCATCCTTGACTTACCATGACTTGACTTCCAATTTTTTCAACTTCATGATGGTGTGAACATGATGTACATTCAGCAGAAACCAAGTCAGAGTTGTGACTTTATCCTTGCCCACATTCCTCGTGTGATTCGGGACAACAGCAAGAGTCACAGCTCCCAGTCAGTCTCACCTCACCATCACAAGAGAGACAACACAACCTCTACTGCATACTCTGCTGCTGACTATGATGTTCAGTCAATTAGGCATGGCCAATGCATTTTGGAATTACCATGTTTTCCAGTGTCCCATGAGTTTATGAGATATCCCTCTACCATAAGTTTCTTTGGTTACTTTTCTCATCAGTGTCACAAAACATCTGGAGAGTTAAGGAAGGAAGGGAGAGTGTATTTGGGCTCCTAGTTTGAGGATAAAATCCATCATGGGGGGAAGGCATGGCAGCAGGAGGCCTGCTGGTTACAGTACATCCACAGCTGGAAGCAGAGAGAGATGAGCGCTGATGTTCTAGCTGCCTTCTCCTTTTTATTCACTCTGGAACCTTAGCCTGTGATAAAGTGCTGCTCCAATTCAGGGTTTACCTCAGTTAAGCCTCTCTGGAATACCCTCATAGACATGCCTAGAAGTGTGTTCCTGGGTGATTCTGAGTCCTGTTAAATTAATGATCAAGATAAACTTACACACAAGCCAAAGAACATCAGTTAACAAGTGACTTTTCCTTTTAAAAATATGAAATTAATTTTTGCATATGCAGGTTGCAGAACACCCCCACTATTTTCAGTATTATTGCATAACAACTTATCTCAAAACATGGAGACTTAAAAACTTACTTATTTTGCTCATGAATCTATAGGACTTGGTGATGAAATACTGTCTTTGCTCACTCAGTACACAGAGCAGCAGAAAGAGCAGGAGATGAATCACCTTCAGGCTCGCATGCCCTGTGTTAGAGGCTGATGTTGGCCATTAAACATCGTCAGCTGGGGCTGTCAGATAACACACCACCATGTGATTCCTCTGCATGCTTACCTGGTGATCAGACAGTGTCCCAGGCAATTCTGTCACCTTTGTGATTCAGCCTTACGAGTTCGGCGGAGCCCTTTCTGCTGTAATCACAGTCCTGTCTGATTCAAATGAAGGAATACTAAGCTCCTTGTTTTGCTAGTTTTTATGCCAACTTGACACAACTTACAGACATTTGGGAACAGGGGACCTCAACTGAGAAAATGTCCCTACAACACTGACTTGTGGGCAAGCCTATACGGCATTTTCTCAATTAATGATTGATGTGGGAGGGCCCTGCCCATTGTAGATGATGCCACACTTGACCAGGTAGCCCCAGGATAGTATAGGAAAGCAGGTTGAGTAAGCCATGGGGAGCAAGCCAGTAAGCAGCACTCCTCCATGTCCTCTGCATCAGTTCCTGTCTCCAAGTTCTTGTCTCGAGTCCCTGCCCCGATTTCCCTGGATGATGCACAAGCTGTAAAATGAAACAAACCCTTCCCTCCCCAAGTTGCTTTTGGTCATGGCGTTTTTGTCACAGCAGTAAAAACTCTAAAAATGAAAATCCTGTATGAGTCTATTTCCTGTTGCTAATAACAAGATCACTGCAGACTGTGTGCATTACAGAAAAGGGATCTAGCCAGGCAGTGGTGGCTCACACCTTTGATCCCAACACTCAGGAGGCAGAGGCAAGTGGATCTCTGTAAGCTTGAGGCCAGCCTGGTTTACAGAGTGAGGTCCAGGACAGTCACCAAAGCTACACAGAGAAACCCTGTCTTGAAAAAAACACCAAAAACAAACAAACAAACAAACAAACAAAGGAAAAGAAAAAAGGAAAGAAAGAAGAGAAAGGAGTCTATTCTGGCTTACAGTTCTTAGCCAAGGTCAGGGTTTACATCTGATATATGGCAAGAGATAGGAAACACATATGTATGTCTTATCTCTGTCTATCTTCCTACAAGGTCACCAGATTTAAACATGGGGGCTCCACCTTAATGATCCTGTCTAATGCTAATAATCTCCCAGACTCCCACTTCTAAACGTCATAGTTTAAATTTTGACTCTCTTAATACCACATGGTGAAAATTAGATTTCAATAGATGGAACTTTAGGGGACTCAGCTAAACTATACTCCAACTGTAGCCACCCCCCTTTCTAGGGGAGACGTGTCGTCATGCTATCTTAAGAGGAGCAGGTGTGATAGATTATTTTAGTGCCACTACGTTTGGAACTATAATCTGTGTGTGCTCCATGAAGAAAGTGCTCAGCTCCAAGAACAGGGTGAGTCCATTACATTGCCTGTATATCAAACCCAGTCAATTATTTCTGTGGAGTATGCGATTGAATACAAGAAGTTTTTTTCCCTAAAGTTACTTCTTAGAAAAAGGACGAATAGTCTTATATGTGAGTCTTTCATGTTGCGAAGCAATTTCTTAGCATTTGTGTACCACGTTAGCCAAATCAGATTATTCACTCGTTGCTCCTTTAAGGAGGCTTGGAGATGCCGTCTGATCATATCAGTGAAAAACGAAGGGAAGAACTTAAAAAGCTTTAGCCATTATCCTTGGGGTAAAACTGCATAGTAGTGAATTCTCTAGGCCACTGCAAGTATGCACTTGAAAGATCATTTTAAGAAGGCGAAAAGCAGTCAGACATGGTGCTCTCAGCTGTAATCCCAGCACTTCAGCTTCCGAGACAGGAAGACTGACTAAAGTTCGAGGGCAGCCTGGACTACAGAGTGAGTTTCAGGCCAGCCTAGGGTAGATAGAGAAATCTTGCCTTTTTGAAAAGATGGGGGAGGGAAGCAAGTAGTAGATAAAGCACAAAATAGTGGGGGGAGGAGGGAGCAGGCCATACTCCTGCAATGACACAGGAACAGGTGCCTACACTGTTCAGACAGAGTTGAACAAGGGGCATCCTCCAAAACCTGTATGGATTCAAATTGACTCCAGTGGTGACAGTATTTATGATGTCGATCAAACAACATGAACAAAATTATTTCATGAAATTTAAGGCAAAAATGATTCTAAATTAACAGGTTATTTTATACTGCATACAAATAAGTAGAGAGATACTACAAATTAATGTATATACCTCAAAGATATTATTTTTAAAAGACTACCAAAAGAACTTCTGGAATATTCTGGTATTTGGTTTAATGGGCTATTTTTTTTTATTTCTGATTGTGTTTGATAACTGAACAAAATATTCCAAGTGGTTTTAAATACCACAAACTCTACATTTCAACTGATATTGCCATCTTTGTTTCCCTGATATCTGAAGTATAGCGGTCCCCTTGTACATTTATGTCCAAATGCATGGACTTGCTATATATCTTCAGGCTGCTCTGCCATTTTGAAATTGATCTGTGGGGACAGAGGAAAACTGGAATAAGAGATGGCAGATAATTACTTCAGAGGGTTGCTGCAATACACTGTCTATCACACACACACACACACACACACACACACTCACTGCAGGGAGAGGAAGGATGCAGAAGAGAGTCACATGAACCTTTTGAATGTTAACTGCTGCCATGGGGGCAAAGGATACAAAACATAAATATTATGAAAACCTTTGGGGTTCAGGCCGAACTCTCTTCCAGGTCGCTATTGCCTGGTGGGAATATTCTGAGGAACTCAGTCACACAGGTCAGTCCAAGGAACACATTTACACAGCTCTTGAATCTGGCTGCTTTGAGTGACAGCCTCTCAGAGCAGTGGGCTGATGCCTCACCTGCCACAACCACCATGCTGTTGTTTGAATTACTTAAATTACAGAAGTCTCGTGTCCTTATTTTCAGAGCTGCCTTAAGCTGCTGCAGGCCCCAGTTAGTTCCATTCTCTGGTACAGAGGAGACAGACCCCAAATAGTCTGCTGATGACAAGCTTCAGCTCTGCACACACCGCCTACCTGATAGTAGTGACCCAATGCTAAGTATAGAAAGCCACCAACTCAGAAACCTTCTTCATATCCCAGGATTTTTTATTTTTAATCAAGACATGACATATTTTTTGTTTGTTTGGGTCATTAAAATTACATTTTTTGAGAATCTCATACATGTATGTATACAGCGTGTTTTGATTGTGTACATCCCCCTAATTTCCTGCCTCCAACTCCCCCTTGACCCCTTCCCCAGTGTGTCACACTCCCAACTTCATGTCTTTTCTGAAAAAAAAAATTAGAAACCCACTCATTCCCCTGTGACCTCAGCAGCTTCCTGAGACACAGAATCTACCAGCTCAAATTAGACCAGGAGCTCTGATTGGACCAGGAGTGGCACCCTGAGACATAGACAAAGAAAACATAGATTGGTCCAAGAGCAGCTCCTCAGACACAGACACCTGTTACACCTATTGGAGGAAGAGATGGGTAGACACCAGTGTAAAAAATACATACAACAACATAAAGAGCAATATGGCACCACCAGCACCTAGCAGTTCTACAACAGCAAGATCTGAACATCACAACGTAGAAGAAGAAGAAGAAGAAGAAGAAGCAACCTTAAAAATAACTTTATAAAGATGATAGAGGCCTTTCAAGGGGAAATGAAAATTTCCCTTAAAGAAATTGAGGAAAAGACAAAAAATTGGAAAAAAATCAATAAATCCCTTAAAGACAGCCAAGAAAACCAAGAAAAAGCAATTAAACAGGTGAAGGAAACAGTTCAAGACCTGAAAATTGAAATAGAAACAATGAAGAAGACACAAATCAAGGGAATGCTGGAAATAGAAAATCTGAGTAAAAGAATAGGAACTACAGATGGAAGCATAACCAACAGAATACAAGAGGTGGAAGAGAGAATCTCTGACATGGAAGATACAATAGAGGAAATAGATTCGTCAGTCAAAGAAAATACTAAAGCCAAAAAACTCATAAGACAAAACATCCAGGAAATCTGGGATACCATGAAAAGGCCAAACCTAAGAATAATATGGATAGAAGAAGGAGAAGAATGTCAACTCAAAGGCACAGAAAATATATTCAACAAAATCATAGAAGAGAACTTTCCCAACTTAAGGATGATATAAGGATGAAGATATAAGAAGTTTACAGAACACCAAGTAGACTAGACTCCCCAAAAAAGTCCCCTCGCCACAAAATAATCAAACCACTAAACATACAGAAAAAAGAAAGAATATTAAGAGCAGCAAGGGGAAAAGACCAAGTGACTTATAAAGGCAGACTCATCAGAATAACATCTGACGTCTCAGTGGAGACTCTGAAAGGCAAAAGGTTCTGGACAGATGTAATGCAGACACTAAGAGACCATGGATGCCAGCCCAGACTACTATACCCAGGAAAACTTTCAATCATCATAGACAGAGTTCACAAGATATTCCGAGAAAAAAAATCATATTTAAACAATACCTATCCACAAATCCAGCCCCACAGAAAGCACTAGAAGGAAAACTCCAACCTAAGAAAATCAGATGCACCCACGAAAACATAGACAATAGATAACCCCACAGTAGCAAATGCCAAAGAAGGAAAATACACACCACCAAAAGATAACAGGAATTAACAATCACTGGTCATTAATATTCCTTAATATCAATGGACTCAATTTGCCTATAAAAAGACACATGCTAACAGAATGGATACAAAAACAGGATCCATTCTTCTGATGCATACAATAAACACACCTCAACTTCAAAGACAGACAATCTCAGAGTAAAGGCTGGGGAAAGACTTTCCAATCAAAGGGGTTTAAGAAGCAAGCTGGTGTAGCTATCCTAATATCTAACAAAATAAGACTTCAAACTAAAATCAATTAAAAGAGATCAGGAAGGATACATATTCATCACAGGAAAAATCCACCAAGATGAAGTCTCAATTCTGAACATTTATGCCCCAAATACAAGGGCACCCACATATGTAAAAGAAACAATACTAAAGCTTAAATTGCACATTAAACCCCACACACTAATAGTGGGAGATTTCAACACCCCACTCTCACCAACGGACAGGTCTGCCAGACAGAAACTTAACAGAGAAATAAGAGATCTAACAGATGCTATGACTCAAATGGACTTAATAGATATCTACAGAACATTCCACCCTAACACAAAAGAATATACGTTTTTCTCAGCACCCCATGGAACCTTCTGTACAATTGACCACATACTCAGTCACAAAGTAAATCTCAATAGATACAAAAAAAATTAGAATAACCTCCTGTATTTTATCGGACCACCATGGCTTGAAATCTAACAACAAAAATTATAGAAAGCCTACAATCTCACGGAAACTGAATAATGCTCAACTGAATCACCAATGGCTGAAAGAAGAAATAAAGAAAGAAATTAAAGATTCCTAGAATTCAGTGAAAATGAATGTACAACATACCCAAACTTATGGGACACTATGAAAACAGTTCTAAGAGAAAAATTCATAGCACTAAATGCCCACATAAAGAAGTTGGAGAAATCTCACACTAGCGACTTAACAGCACAACTGAAAGCTCTAGAACAAGAAGAATCAAACTTACCAGGAGAAATAGACACCAGGAAATAATCAAATTGAGAGCTGAAATCAATAAAATAGAAACAAAGAGAACAATACAAAGAGTCAATGAAATAAAGACTTGGTTCTTTGAGAAAATCAACAAGATAGACAAACCCCTATCCAGACTAACCAAAAGGCAGAGAGAGAACATCCAAATTAACAAAATCAGAAATGAAAAGGGAGACATAACAACAGACAACAAGGAAATACAGAGAATCATCAGGTACTTCAAAAACCTGTACTCCACAAAATTGGAAAATCTAAAAGAAATGGACAATTTTCTGAATAGGTACCATATACCAAAATTAAATCAAGAACAGATTAATGATTTAAATAGGCCTATAACCCCTAAGGAAATAGAAGTAGTCATTAAAAGTCTCCCAACCGAAAAAACCTCAGGACCAGATGGTTTCAGAACAGAATTCTACTAGAATTTCAAAGAAGAGCTAATACCAATACTCTTCAAATTGTTCCACACAATAGAAACAGAAAGAACATTGCTAAACTTTTTATGAGGCTACAGTTACCCTAATAACCAAACCACAAAGATTCAACAAAGAAAGAGAATTACTGGCAAATCTCCCTCATGAATATTAATGCAAAAATATTCAATAAAATACAGGCAAACCGAATCCAAGAACACATCAAAAAACTTATTCACCATGATCAAGTAGGCTTCATACCAGAGATGCAAGGATGGTTCAACATATGAAAATCTGTCAGTGTAATCCACCATATAAACAAACAGAAAGAAACCACATGATCATCTCATTAAATGCTGAAAAAGCCTTTGACAAAATCCAACACCCCTTTATGATAAAGGTCTTGGAGAGATCAGGAATACAAGGAGCATACCTAAACATAAGAAAGACAATTTTTACAGCAAGCAAACAGATAACATTAAATTAAATATAGAGAAACTCAAAGCAATTCTACTAAAATCAGGAACAAGACAAGGCT
>CABHPP010130174.1:0-13020 GCA_902168425.1 Peromyscus attwateri | reverse complement strand
AAAAAAAAAAAAAAAAAAAAAAAAAAAAAAAAAAAAAAAAATCAGAGCCCATCAATGCTCAGGCAGTGGTCCTGGAGGCTGGTAAAAATGACAGGAGCAATGGAATCTATCAGATTCCAATGGAGTCCAGCTTGGCCACTGACTGGATAGGTGAGCCACAGCATGTCAGAGCATGTGCAGTAACATGGTAGGCACTGGTTGAGTGAGGGCTAAACTGCAGGTTGCCTGTAGGTAAACCCTGACTCAGCCTCCTGTCAACAGAGTGATCTTGGGTAATGATTTTTTTTTCTAATTGCTTGCTTTCTTTTCTTGGTAAGAATGGGCTATCAGTTCCAGTTCGAACCTCCCACTCCCCTAAGCTCTCATCCCCTGCCCCTTGCCCTCCATTACCCACTCCCCCCATCCCCACCCCCCATCCCCAGTTTGCTCATGTAGATCTCATCCATTTCTCCATCGCTTGGTTCAGGGAGGAGGAAACTCGACCTGCCTCAACTGAATGTACCAGGCTCTGCTGACTCCCTATGGGAGACCTTGCCTTGGAGGAGGTGGGGATGGGGGGTGGGTTGGGGGGGGAAGGTTGGGGGGTGGGAGGAGGGAGGACAGGGGAATCTGTGGTTGGTGTGTAAAATGAATAGAAAATCTCTTAATAAAAAAATAAATATTCTGCATAGCAATTAAAAAAAATAGAATGGGCTATCAGATGTCATTGATGGAATTATACTAAATGATCATGAATCTTCCAAAAACCCTTTACATAAATAACTGAGAGGGGATACTAGCACTTAATTCAATAAGACTAAAATCACTTTGATAGCATAAGAAAAAAAAAACTGCATGTATGTAGTCCAACAACTTATAAATGTAGAAACAATAACATGTCAGCCAAACTGAGACTATCCTAAAGACTATCCTAAAGCATGGGGGCTGGAGAGATGGCTCAGAGGTTAAGAGCACTGGCTGCTCTTCCAAAGGTCCTGAGTTCAATTCCTAGCAACCACATGATGGCTCACAACCGCCTATAATGAGATCTGGTGCCCTCTTCTGGCATGCAGGCATACATGCAGGCAGAACACTGTATACATAATAAATAAATAACTCCTTAAAAAAAGAGACTACAGTGTAGGCTGGGGATGTAGCTCAGTGGTGGAGCACTTGCCTAGCATGTCTGATTGTAGTATGAGCTTATGCACAGACCAATGGAATAAAACCGGAGAATACGGAACTAAACCATATATGTACTATCAATTATTGTTTGACCAAGGTGCTTAGATAATTCAGTAGAGCAAAACATGCACCCCTCCTCAACTTGTTAAATGTGCTTATTTAGTATTATCTGTATACCAAGAATACAGCAGGTTCAGAATGTGATATATCACATTGACACACCTGCATTCTTCCCCTAACTGCCCCCCCCCAAAAAAACACATTTTCTAAAGTGTAAATGATGACTCGGGGAGCTTGAGAATCAACTATGGAAAAACTTGTGTTCTAAGCACACAACTACCATCACCTAGGTAAGATTTCAATCTTTTTCACTATTTTTTTTGTAGACCATTTAAAAAGGAGAATTTTTAACTGATTGGCGACAGCTCAGTTGGTAGACTGTTTGCATAGCATACCTAAGGCCCTAGTTTTCATCCCCAGTACCATACAAATAAGGAGTCTTGGTGAACATCTGTAATTCCAGCACTGAGAGAGGAAGGCAGGAGGATCAAGAGTTCAAGGTCATCTTTGGCCACATACAGAGTTCAGTGCCAACCTGGACTACATGAAACTCTGTCTCAAAAACAAAGAAAATACTTGAAACTATTGACTTGGTTGGCTGGAAGGTCCTTTCTAATTGAATTTTTCTATGACTTTAACAAATATGTATGGCATTTCAGCAATTCTAAAATAATCTAGGTAATTTCAAACTTCATCATAAGTCATGTATGCCAAGCTGCCACATCATCATTCATGTATTTGTGTTTATGCATTCTCTAATGCGTGTGTACGTGCATTCTCTAATGTGTCTGGGTGCATGTGTATGCACACAGGTACACAATCACATGTATATGCATGCATGTGGAGGCCTGAGGTTGCTGTGAGTACCATCCTCAATCATTCTCCACCTTATATACTGAGGCATAGTCTCTCATTGGAACCCAGAACTTTCTGGTGCAGCTCTTGTAGCTCGTTCTAGTAGCTCTTGTCAAAATCAAACTAGAGTTTCTATGTGACTCAGCAATCCTATGCGCACACTAAAAAGAACTGTAGACATATCCATAGAAAAACTTGCATGGGGAATTTCATAGAAGCATTATTCCTAATAGCCAGAAAAAGTGTAAAATGACCCTATTATTCATCAATTGATGGATAAACAAAATCTGGTACAACCATATAATTGAACATTATTCAGCCATGAAAAGGAATGTAGTTCTTACTCAAGCTACAGTTTCACTGAACCTTGACAAAATTGTTATGTGAAAAAAAATCAGATGTACAAGATCAAAAGTTGTATGATTCCATTCATGTAAAATGTATGGAATAAAGAAATTCCTAATGACAAACAGCAGATTAGTGGCTGCCAGGAGCTGGATAGAGGGGGTGAATTACTGTTTCTTTACATGTGAGGGAAATGTTCTGGAATTTGCTGTGATGTTTGTTCAACTTTGTAAGTATTTGAAGTCTAAAATAGTATGTGAATTATATCTAAAAGAAATCTGTGTGGAAAATGGAGGGGCTGCTGTATGGCTCGATGGTAGAGTGTGCTTAGTATGAGCATAGCCAAGAGTTCTATCTCAGTAACAATAGCAATAAACAGACAAGGAAGTCAGAAGTCTGCCTGGACAACAGTGGCCTTGGTGGAGGTTTGGGAGCTGGTTCTTCTTTATCATTCTTGCTCCAACCCTATCTCAAATTTCTTCATGTAACCAAAAAGTTTAGTTAAGCAGAAAACTGGAAACCTTCAACGAAATCCTAAGTGAACAGCAGTATCTTTGGCTTATTTGTAAATGTGGGAGTATAAGAACTGCATAGAACTGTTTGAATCCTTAGATTGGTATAGAACAGTAGTTCTTAACCTGTGGGTCACAACCCATTTGGGAGGTCGAATGATCCCTTCACAGAGATCACCTAAGACCATCTGCATATCAGATATTTACCTTATAATTCATAACAGTAGCAAATTTACAGCTATGAAATAGCAAACAAATAATTTTATGGTGGGGGTGGGTCACCACAACATGAGGAACTTTATTAAAGGTTTGGAGCATTAGGAAGGTTGAGAACCACTGCTTTAGAGCCTAGGTGCATGAACATGAAAGTAGAGAACATTCTAGATTAAAGAAACATCTCTGTACTTCAGGCTATGTATGACACTGGTGAGCATTTAGTCTCTGTAAGTTAGTTTTCATGCTAAGAAAATGCATGAAGTTCCACCTAACTCAAGGGGTTATTTGGAGAATTCTGTGGAGTTGGTAAGATATTCTTTGCCTAATTCTTGACAAAAGACAATGGACTTAGAATTTCTAATCTTAAGGTCCTGTTCTAGATCTCCTGGCTCTCTGCTAAACAGAAATAAGTCAATAACTTTTATCTAGTAGGGCTGCACCTTGAAACCCAGGCATGCTGTAGAAGCCTGTACTTGCTTCTTACTCTCCTTAGAATGTTCTCACCCCAGTTCCTCCCTCATCTCCCTCAAATTCTTGTGGTTAATACTTTGTTTCAATGAGGTTCCCTTTTAAAATGTCAACTATGTCAAACTGCTGATATCACTGACTCAAATCTAATCTTTTCCTTAAAGTATTCATGAAATCACAACATGCTGAATATTCACCTGTTTATTATGTTAATACAACTGCCCTTATCACTAGGATATTACGTTCACACGAATTAGGACAGGGTTTCATCTGCTGATTGATGTGCCAAAACCTTTGTCAGATTACAAGGTAAACCCTCGGTAGATATTTATTAAACATGTGCATATGCTCCAATGAATGTCCGTACACCTGTCTGCATGTGATCAACACTAATTGGACTTTGGCTTATAAAGGAGGAGAACAGAAAGGTGATGATGATGATGATGAGGAGGAGGAGGAGGAGGAGGAAGATATGCAAGAAGAATAGGAGGGTTCAGGAGGAGTAGAGTAGAAGGGAGTGGTGGGAAGTGGATATGATCTATTTAAAGAAATTTTATTCCAGAGGGCCTGATCCAGTTGGGGGCTCCCAGGCAGTGGGACCGGGACCTGTCCTTAGTGCATGAGCTGGCTGTTTGGAGCCTGGGACCTATGCAGGGACACTTGGCTCAGCCTGGGTGAAGGGAGGAGGGGACTGGACCTACCTCGACTGAATCTACCAGGCTGAGCTGAATCCCCAGGGCAGTCCTTGCCCTGGAGGAGAGGAGGGGGGGGGGGGGGGGGGGGGGAGGCAGAAGGAGGGAGGACAGGGGAATCCATGGCTGATATGTAAAATTAAATTAAATTATAAAATAAAAAAAAGAAATTTTATTCCTATGTGAAATTTTCAAAGAATTAAAAGAAAAAGGTAGATCATGTAACTATGTATTTTACATGTGTAGTTCAGGTCCCCTGCTGGAAAGGTTTGACCTCTATCTGACCTTCCCTTTCTGTTGCCAAGTATCATCACTGCTTTATAACTGAAGAAAATAGCTGGGACCTGATATTATTAGTCCAAGTTCATTCCACGAGGAACTAGCAAGCCAGTTTCTGAACCCAAGTTTGTCAACTTTCAAATGCCATTCTCTTTCTGCTACAATGTGATGCCCCCTTGGGACATTGCTGAGTACTCCACTCCAAATGTACTCCCTTCCCACAGAGCAAACACCTGCAATGTACTAGCAGGCCCATCCAACCACAGTACTGTCTCATCTGTTCTACTTGATAATCTTTACTTTGTAACAGAGGGAGAGGACAGGGAGTTTAGGCAACTTCTCCAGAAAACGGCAGAGCTGGGATGCACTGCTCAGCAGCCTGGTTTCAAAACTCTGGCCTTTAAACCTTCTGTCATGCTATGTCTCAGTGCTTAATGAATTCCTAGATCACTTTACCCCACTTGAGGGTTATTCTATATTCTTTCCAAAAAGGACACAAAGAAGGCACACTCTTGTCTTGGGGGTGGTAGATGTTGGGAAATAAGAAGAATTGTGTATGTGCATGTGTGTGTGAGTGTGCATGCGTGTGTGTGTGTGTGTGTGTGTGCGCACGCTTGAGGGCACTCATGCACGTGTCTTTGTGTACACACATAGCTGTGAACACCTTCCTACATAAATTTTTCTTTGTAGTTAGTGTAACCCACTGACCCACTGAACAGCTCCATTGTGATATCCATTGACAAATCAAACCCCTGCCTCTACATTTTTCATACCCCAGCTTTCCAAATGACTCATCTACTTATGCTATTCATTTAGAATGACAGCAACATCTATCCAACCACTCGGTGATTTCTCCATAATCATTCTCATCCCTCCACCTCATTCCTCATACAAGAAGTTTCCAAGTTGAATCGGAATTCTCATCATTTTTTCCATTTATCCATTGTCCCCCTCCAGTATAGGGCTGTTAAAAATCAGCAAGCATTTCCCACCTGGACAAACTGTAGCCATCTCCTAAGCATTCTTTCACCCCTCTCCGCATCCGTATAGCCATCTTTCTAGTTTACTTTGAATCTTTCTCCAGGATATATTACTGAAGTGGTGACCCATTAATACCATACCTCTTTCCAAAAATCTTTTGATCTCCTCCCACCACCTATAATGTGGAACAGAGCTTCTTCAAGCTCAGCTGCAAAGACCTTTGGAAATACACCTATACCTTTGTATTGGTTAAAATTTCTATTACTGTGATGAAACATTATGACCAAAGCAACTTAGGGAGAAAAGGTTTCTTTGGCTTACACGTCCACATCACTGTTCATTACTGAAGAAAATCAGGACAGGAACTCAAACAGGGCAGGAACCTGAAGTCAAGAGCTGATGCAGAGGCCATAAAGGGGTGTTGCTTACTGGCTTTCCCCCCCACGGCTACATCAGCCTGCTTTCTTATAGAATTCAGGATTATCTGCCCAGGGGTGGCCCCACTGGCAATGGGCCAGACCCTCCCTCCCACACTGTTCAATAATTAAGAAAATGCCCCCGCTCTTGCCGACAGCCCGATCTTATAGAGGCATTTTCTCATTGGAGGCTCCCTCATCTCCAGCAACTGTAGTTTATGTCAAGTTGACTTAAAACAAGCCAGCACAACACACACAACTCTTGTCCAGCTTCCTCCAAATTTCCCCTTTTAGTTACACATTTCACTAATATCAGTCAAACACTAACACCTTGTCTCAGACATGCTATTGTCCCTCAGGCTAAGAGGCTTTTGCTGTGTTCCTATAGGATGCTCTTTTTGCCTTTAATGGTCACTGCTGTCTTCACTACGAGGACTATTCTACTCCTACTTCGAATGTTCCTTATTCTAAGAAACGTTCACCAGCTTATTCTGTAGAATCAAGAAACATGGTGTTCGAGATGAGGAGAAAGACAGCTTGTGTGTCTATGCTTTCTTCAGTGCTGATCACAGAACTTCACTGCACCCCGAGCTATGCTTTCTACTCTCTGTCTTACAATACCTTGTCATCTATCTCCTTGATGGCTGGGGCAGCATCTTGATACTATTTGTAGGGGCAGACTATGATACACATAAGAGGGTTATTCAATATTTGCTGACCTCATACATGAAGTAATGACTAAATATATATTTGTCATTGAATCCAGTTATCTGTACACTGTCTTACGGATACTGCCAGGTTGCATATCCTTACGGATGGTGCTAATGTGTATAAGGGTGGACAAGTGTAGTTGTAGTGAATGGGAGATGGTTAGGTGGTGGTGGAGCCCATGTTCAAGCATTTAGCGTTGGAATTCAGTGTTTGTAAGAATTATACATCTACTATTGGTCAGTTATGAGATTTGGACACAAAGGCATCATATCACCTAGACTAACTCTTACAAATTGCAATGTGTGGATGTTGAGGCTTCCCAGAACAGCTGGCACACGGCATTCAGAAATTTAGTTACCATAAACTTCCTTGGGAACAGTTTTTCATCCAATCACATATGGATAAGTACATCTATGAAGTGTGTGTGTGTGTGTGTGTGTGTGTGTGTGTGTGTGTGTGTGTTTTGTAAGTTTGGAGTAAGGTGGCCAAGGTAAAATACAAAACATTGGATGTAAATTACGCAGGGGAGAGGTAGATCTTTTCTCTCAGAGTTAACAATGGAAGTCTTGGGAAAGGAGAACATGGAGAAAGAAGAAAAGAGGAACACAAGTTATACTATTCTGGGCATGGTGGAGCGTATCTTTAATTCCAGCACTCAGGAGGCAGAGGCAGGCAGATGAGTTTGAGGCCAGCCTGGTCTACAAAGAGAGTTCCAGGACAGTCAAGGCTGTTAACATAGACAAACAAACACCCCAAATTTATACTATTCAACAATATACTGACCTAGAAAGCCTACAATCTACTATGGCTTTTGAAGTGATCATTCACTTGCTCCACAGTAATACTAGAACTCTGCTTTTACACTGATGTATCCTTTGGTGCAGCTGTTATAAATACAGATATTGCATAGCAACCTTGTGTATCAGTAAGCATTATAGAATAAATTTAGAGGGGATATGGCAATCCAGTGCTACTCCTCAAGGGGATCTATCTAGCTATCATGTCTCATATACATATGAATGAAATGGGATACCTGAATCACATGGATGGTCAATTTCAAGGCAGGATCCAGTATCAGAGTTTATCTGACCCCTAATATGTTGTCTTTTTGTTATATAGCATCCATGACATCAATCAACAATGTCTTGACTGAAAATGGTTAACACATCTCTATTTGAGTAAATAAGATGCAGTCACATGAAAAAAAGAAAGATAAATAAGACAGGACAGAAGGTTAGCACTATTCAAACAGCCAAGAGAAAATGTAAGATTTTAAAGCCTATCCCTAGGTGGAAGCCGGAATTTGCTACCCTCACTGGCTCAAAAATATCTGAAAATAGAGTATGGAATTGGGTGCTGCCAATGGTATAGTTATAAAGATCAAATATATGCCTCCACCAACCCTGTGTTCCTAATAGGAACTCAAATAATCTCATCACTGAGGCACTGTGAGCAGCACCATGCAGTCTTGCCTAGTCTCCAATTCAACCCCTTCATTTAACTTAGGATCAGAAAGGCAGTCAATATACCCTAGGTCTCACAGTGAACTCAACACAAATCCAAGGTGCAATGCTGTGTAGACCCTCATCATGGTGAATAACAGCACTCCGACATTCTGAATTGTGAATAACATTTAGTAAGGGTTGAGAACAGTGCCAAGAGAAATGCCTTTCTCAAAGTTCTTGCCCTGACTCCATTCCATTTGGTATGAGATACCAGGTGGCTTTCAATATTTGTAAAGGGAAATTTCCTTCCTGTTTGGGTTTTGTTATTTACTTTCCTTCCTCCACTCCTTTGTTGTTAAATCACTGGCCACATTGCTCTGGCCATTGTTTGTAATATGGATCCACTTCTTCCCACAAGCCATACATGTAGTATGAAGCCACAAGCATGGTGTTAAAGGCACAATGGGCTCTGCCTATTCCCTACAGTCACAAGAATCTTACAGCGAGGCGACCCTCCCAATATGGAAACAGGCTCAGAACAGTAGTGCAGTCACTACATAAGGACATATGTTTGGGATATGTGGAATGTAGCATCAAACCTATTATCTGTCAACGTCCCCTACAACAGCTGTGTGTTCCTCACAATGATGCTTCTCTTCGTCTGAGACAGCAGATTTGATTGCTGTTTTGAACTCACACAACCTTGTACAGCCTTCATCTAATATCTCTGGGCCTCAACCACCATCCGGCTTCCTTTGCCCCATGAAGATAAGCCTCCCTGGTCGACTGGACACATCAGCTGTTGAAACCTTGAGTTACCAGAAGAATGGGGGCAATGGGCTGGCCAGGCACGGTTGAGGCATCCAGTGCTGATAAGACCTTGACATGGCTGGCCAAGCTCACAGAGACGTAAGACTTTGCGTAAGCACAAGATTAGAAGAATACATTATTCAAATATTTATTTTCTTGCAGGAATTGACATAAAAAGGGGAGTGGGGGAGGTTCCCAGGAGACAGATAAGACCCTGTGGGCCTTTCTGTGCCATGGCTCTAAACATGTGGTTATTCCAGAAATCAAATTAATATTAACAATACACAAAAGCAAGGCAGGTTGCACGTGTCTGCTGGAAGCAGCCGGAGTTTCAACTTGTGAACATAAGAAACCAGGAACGACAGTGTAAATTAAAGAATAAACAAGGAAATATAAGCCTGCTTTGCTCTTGGGTTAGACTAACACAGATTCAGGATGGTGGTGGTATTTTCAGAGGGAGAGGTAAAATGAGACCGACAGGGGTAGGCAACACAGTCTTTAAGTGCTTCTTTAATTTTGATTTCTTTGGAGCCTGAAGCCAATGGGACACAGTATTGACACGCATGGGCAGCATGTGGAATATTATCGTACTTCCCTAATACTTTCTGCTTTTAGTTTTGGTTCTCAGGATTAAAAGAAACAAATGCAGCCCTGACACCTATCAATTTACACATTTCAAAGCTTATTGTACAAATAACCTTGAGAGTAAGACAAAGCAGGGTTTATTGGCCACATTTTGCATTTGGAGAATATGTTGTTTGTGAGGAGGATGGCAGGGGGGCTTTTAAACCAAGGACACATAGTTGGAGAGTGATAGAGCTGGCACTTAGTCAAAGGCTGACCTAGAGATCCCTGCGCTGCATTCACCTTGACTTTGAAGACACAACTGTTCCCCTCTTGAAGGAAAATAAATCTCTATAGGGTTTCCGTGAGTCCAAGGACTGAGACAGCATGGGGTACTAATGAACTCCAGCTTCTTGGCCACTCAACTTCACCTCACTCCATCAAGCAGCAATGAGCCTTGCCATTATTGGCTCAGCAACTATTTCCGGAAGTCTAGACACAATGCTATGACTTCTAGGTAGTGTGCTTCACATTTCACATGGACCCATTTGCTGTGTGGCCTACTCTCTTTTCATAAGTTTGGCTGTTTCACCTCAGTAGGGCCTTATGCTTCCCACTCCCACCTCAGATGGAAGCTACAGAATCTGGTGGGTGGAGCAATGTGGTAAGGATCCATGGCATTGGCTTTGAAAAGACTCTTTAGTCTTTAGCTTCATGGGCTTCTGTTGGGGTTAGAAGTCTTTGAACTTCGTTTGTTCCCCTTGCCAAATTATCCTTCTTCCTTAGGTAGCTCACTATATACTGAAGAACTCTCTCTCCAACTTTGAATGGAGTTTGAGCACCATGACTCATATCATGTCGTGGCCTCCCAGTGCAGGAGTGTGACATTACTCAAGCAAGGCCACTCGAGTCTCACTTCCTGATTTGCTTCCACAGCTCTGCCTTACCATAACTCTATTACTAGTATATTGGTCAAAATGAGGCTAGAGGAAGTCTGACAATGTCTACTGAGCAGCCAGCTCAAGATCCCTAATAGCTTCCCTTGACTCTCAAGTTAGAATTCATACTCCTTAGCTTGGCCTAAAGTCCCTTCATGATTTGAGGCCCACCAATGGCCTTAGGCTTGGCACATTCATGCATTGTACCAGAATGACCTGATGTGGTCCGTAACTCTGACAGGTTGTCATACTCCTCAATACCTTTCCACATGAGACTTCCTGTCCCTGGGAAACCATTTGCTTTTCTCTCCCTATCTTACCAATCCTAATCACCTTCTACAGTTCAATGCCAATGTCCTGTCACTCTTTCCCGCCCCCTGGGCAGAAAGGCCCTGCTCCTCTGAGGGCTCACATCACTGACCGCGTGTTATGAGTTCCATGGAAGCAGAGGCAATGTCTGGTTCATCTCCGAGTTCCAAGAATGCAGTACAGAATGCTACAAAGAAGTCGACCCAAACCAGTGGGATAAACAAACACCAAGGCTAATAGGGAGGATGTTACATTTGAGCAAATGCTTAGAGACTGGTGGCTGGGTAAAGAAAAGTAAGAGGGGGCCTTATTTCCTGGCGAAACAAAACAAACAGAACCCTCTTTGTTGTCTCAACCACCTTTTCCCGTAGCTCATAATCTGTATATTACAAAGCCAGTGACCGATTAATTTACTTATGACATAGTGGTCCGTGCACATTTGACTCCTCCCTGAAGAATGGGAAACTTGTCAGGGCCAGTACTATATTTAATTTCCCCATGGGTCCCTTATGTGGCCTAGTAGAAGACAGTACAGTGCAGAGAGTCAGAGCAAAGACCTTGACCTTAGAGACTGGAGGTCTTTCAGATATTTATTCTCTCACTCTCTGGGACATTAGCTAGTTTATTAAGCTACCAGGACCCTTTACTTACTTATCCATTAAGTGAAGAGAAAAAGCTGCTACTTCATTCTTATAGTTATGACTAGAGGCACATTACACAACACATTCATTTATATAATAAATTATATACCACAAAAAAATAAATATTTATTGCCTTCCTTTGTATGTGCAGCTAAGTATATACAGAAAAACAAAGTAAATACCCTCTTTACGCCACAAACTTCTCGGTCTAACAGAAGCCATATATATATAAAATTTGATAATTGTAGCACATGAAAGGATATTTGGGTAGATAATTCAGATGGTAAGTCAGAGGGTGCCATTCTAGGAAACAACTAATAGATGAACAAAATTAATCCAAAGAAGACATGTGGCATGTGCCAAGGCCCTGTGGTGGGTGAGAACAAGGCTTTGCTGTTCAAGGCGCTCATTAGATGCTAATGTGGATTCCCAATTAGTTAGTGATGGGGAGTTTGCCCCCAGGAGCCAGTCTGTGTGAGTTCACATCTTGGCTCTGATATTGACCTTTGTTAAATATTTGTACATCTTTGGGATTTGATTGTCTCATCTGTGAACTGGCAATGATGGAATACTGTCATCATTGAGAGGTCTAGGTGAGCTTACTTCTGGAAAGCATTTGGAATGGTGTCTGGTATTTAAAAAGCATGTTTTTAAGG
The DNA here is from genome assembly GCA_902168425.1 of Peromyscus attwateri. Classification (NCBI taxonomy): domain Eukaryota; kingdom Metazoa; phylum Chordata; class Mammalia; order Rodentia; family Cricetidae; genus Peromyscus; species Peromyscus attwateri. The sequence continues at coordinate 958 of CABHPP010130174.1, read as the reverse complement.
ACTCACAATTCAAATTGTTGATTATTTTCTTGGAACTCCATGAAAACACTAATGTGAAATAGAAGTAGAAGGTCTTAGTTAGAGAAAACATATTCCAGAGAAGTACCAGAGGAGGTCAAGAGGAAATTGGTGAATTAAACCTGGTGGTGTAGGCCTATATTCAGTATCTGAGGCAGGGGGATGGCAAGTTCAAGGTTGACTATAGACTGTGTTCAGGGTTAGTCTAGACTACTTAAGGAAATACTCTCTCTGGAAAAAAAAAAAAAGACAGCCAAGCAGTCTTTAATCCTAGCACTTTGAAGACAGAGGGAGGTGGATCTCTGAGTGTTTGAGGCCAGCCTGGTCTACACAGTGAGTTCCAGGACAGAGCTACATAGTGACACCCTGTCTTGGAAAAAACAACAACAACAAAAAAAACCAAATAAATAAAAAAGAGGCTAGAGATCCAGCCCAATGGTGGAGTGCTTCTCTGGCATGAGTAAGGCCCTGGGTTCAATACTCAGTACAGTAATTAAATAAGTCGCACACATGCACACACGCACACAAGCACACAGGCAAGGATTATTCAGTCAAAAGCAAGAAACTCAGTTTGTCTGTCTCCAAATGGTATAACTCTTGCCTTCAGGAGCAGACACTTCACACTAGCAATGTTACTCCGGAGACACCTCCAGGGACTTGTCTCTTGGCCTGCCACTGGCTATCTAGATCTGCATAAGGATATTGAGATTCCTGGAAGAAAGTTATGATGCTAAGATGGATAACATGCGAAACTTCACAGGATTAAAGCTAGGACAAACAAAAAACACATCTGCGGGGCCATCTCCGTCTTTTTCCCTCAAGGATGTTTTTGTGGATTTCATATCCACCAAGAAACCAGAAACACGGCTGTTTATTTCTCCTGTGGCTTCTGAGTGTCTTCCTTGCTCTGAGCAATGCCTCTTCAACCTGTTATGGAGCT